>OMOX01173259.1:0-10479 GCA_900312595.1 Guentherus altivela | reverse complement strand
TGTGGAAGCCGCGGCGTTGCGGGAGCGGCTGTAGTTGGCCATGAGTAACCATGAGGTATGTTTCATCTGTAAAATCCCCTTCCCTCCCCATCATTCTGAACTGAAAGCGAAAGACTGCTCTGGCTGCAGCTCAACACCAGGTCCTCCAACCCAGTGGTTCTCAAAGGGCATGCAGAGCCCGCAGGGGGGGCCTCAGAGAGCTGGCAAAAGGGCCGCCACATGGCGGCAATATTTTTTTTTTTAATCTACAGAATGCCAGAAATGTATAAATCATTATTTCAACAAATAGGTAACACACAACATAATATATGTGTAAATATAACAATGCAATGGCTAGTTCTGAGAATTCATTCCATCACACTTTTATTCTGAAATCCAGTGTGTGGTGGGGGGGTATATGAAAGTTGCTCAGAGGCCAACCAGAATAGTTCTAGTTAAATACAGCATACCCCAGCTACCTTTTTAAACATTACATTATGCAAAGATATCATTTAATGGAAAGTGTAGGAGCCAGCATGTATCTTTCTGTTAATTCTATTCTGTTATTCCTATTACCATAATTTCTACCAGTGGTTTGATTGAACACTGATTATGTAAGAAGCTTAGCACTCCAAGTAGTCACAACAGGTCACTGGTTAGCCAGAAGAGCATCTTTTTACCGTGGATTTATCTGACAACTTTAAGGTGGATTTATGTGACAACTGTAACCGTATGTGCATAAGCTGCGTGACCCTCGAAAGAGAAATTAAAGTTTGGACTGTTTTAGAACTTCACACGTGAGGCCTACTGCTTTGAGGCTAACCACGAAGGTGGAATGTCAAGAACGTGAAATTCTGCACCTGCAGAAAATACCACCTCAACCCTTTTCCTTCCGCCCTCCCTCAGGTTATGAAGGCTATCAACGAGGCCTTTCGGCTCCCTGCTCCTATGGACTGCCCATCTGCTGTCTACCAGCTGATGCTTCAGTGTTGGTTACATGACCGATCCAAGCGGCCACGTTTCCCAGACATTGTCAACATCTTGGACAAATTGCTTCAGAGCCCAGAGTCTTTGAAAGCCATCGCTGACTTTGATCCACGGTATGTTGTCAGATAAACCAGTTCCTCCACCCTCGAATTAATCCCTGTTTAAATATGCCCCATTTGTTCGACGTCACCATGCAATAGAAATTACTCATCTAATTGTCCCATGCAGCGTGTCCATCCGCCTGCCCAGCACCAGCGGGTGTGATGGCGCCATGTTTAGGTCGGTGCCTGAGTGGCTGAAGTCCATCAAGATGGGCCAGTACAGTGAGAGCTTCGCCTGCGCTGGAATCACAACGATGGAGCAGGTGTTTGCCATGAGGCACGAGTAAGTGCACATATGTAACAGATACAACTTTTATCACACTGCATTTGCTTATTTGGCTCAATGCCATGCGTTTAGTGACGCAGGGAGAGTGTTGAGGTCCCAGCTGAACATTTGCTGCCCTGCTGTGTTTCTGAAAAGGGGAATTCTACACTTTAATCCTCTGTGCGTGTCATTCCCCTCAGGAGCATGGCCCTACTTTCAGTAGCCCTCCCAAGGGAATAGGATTCTGTTCGGGATGTTATTCCTTATTCTACTAACCATTAACCAATGACAAAGATTTTGACTGACTTGCCCCATTGGTTGAACAGTTCATTTTAATTAAATAGCCCAATGTTTCTAATTTGAATTTACACTAATGCTTATTATCACAATTCTTTGGGAAAAACGAGTTCTTGCATTACTACAAGACACAAACTTGGATCGCACAACAGTTTTGATGGATTCAGGATCTTTTTTTGAGGCTTGCGTCAATTAAATGCACTAACACTACTGATCAAGCGGGCATTAAAAAACACAAAAGTCACATATATGGATCATTTTATCTGAAAGGATGATGGGGTGTGTTGCCAAATTGGTGTTTTTAATGGATCACAAACTTGTGTAAAATTGTTTATAGGAGATGTTATGCTCATTGGTTAATGGTTAATTACCTATTAATGAGGATCAGTTATCAGTTAGAAAAATTAGGCAAAATAGCTCTGTGTGCAAAAAGTACTGGTAGAAATGACGTGAAATTTTCAGGCGTGATAGGGAATGATCCCCAGATCACCCTTTTTTTGAGAATGGTCAAAGGGCCATGTTATGGATAAACATGATATTCAGTCCCATAGAGATGAATGGGATAGTCAGCGCAATCAATAGAAAGGAGAACAGGTGTGCAGCAGTCTAGTATAGTGTGGGTTTTGTCCCATCTGGCATCACTTGTATTATTAGTTAGTGTTAAGAACCTTGCATTTTTATGCAATAAATAACAACAGGCTCTCTTTTCTTTTCAGGGACATCAGGAATATCGGAATACGGTTGCCAGGTCATATGAAAAGAATAGCCTACAGCATCCTGGGCTTGAAAGACCAGATGAGTTCGCTGAGCGTGTTTGCAGTGTGACCTAAGCATTCCTCCACATGAGAAAGCACTGACTGACCAATGCCATTTCACTGACTCGGGGAATGAGGACAGACAAAGAGAGGGTCATGCACCGCTGAGTTCTACCGCCTCGATTTCACCCCATTTGAGTGACTGTATGACTGAAGCCCTCAAAGCCACTCGGAACAGACTGGGATTGAGAATGCTGGAGTACTTTATGAACAGTCACAGAATGAAGTAATGTATCGCAAAGAGTAATAAAGTAAAAGCTTTTTCCGAAACAAACCTAAGTAACATCGAAAGTAAGTGTGAAACCTGAAACGAGGGTGGACTGCTATGCTTTGTCTTTAGGACAGCACCGGAAGTCTTTAAGAGCCAGAAATATCGCATTGCATTGCCCTGCAGGACAAAGGCCTGCCTCTAAGCACTCAGTTTTTCAACCAGTAACTTCTGGAGCCTTAAGTATAGGTGTTTTTGTACCTTCTTTCATTTAAAAATGAGTGACACTCAAATTCGGAATCAGTTTTGCTCAGGGCAGAGGATCAGATACATTCTTTTAAGGTTAGTTATTTTCTAAATGTACTTTAGTCTTTTGTTTTAGCTTGTTTACATCTGCTGACCATTATTATTTATTATTTATTGTATTTTATTTCATATTTATGTAGCGTTGATCAGTGAGAAATAACACTGATCTGGCACATGTTTGCAAGGTATTTTATTTTCCTGTTTAAATAAAGTCAGTGTACCTTCGTGACTGAAACTCTTGCTTGTGATTGTCGGTGAACTTGAATAGACCACCCCTGATGACTTCATCGTGGCAGTTCAACATATCACGCCACTGTTCATCACAGTTGAATCCTATCCCAAAGACATGTGCATTCCCTTCCCCACAGCGTTACTCACCGGATGATTGAGACCCTTCAAATGATCATGACCGGTTTCATGCAGACACTACAGAATGCTGTTGGGATTGGTTTGTGATATAGTCTAACATCTGACTGAATAGCAAGGATAATGACAATAATTTCAATGACAACAATAATATATTTCATCTAAGAAGCACCATTCAAGTCACCCAATGAGACAGAATTCAAATCACTTGAGAAAAGTAAATAAGAGACCGCAATTATGTTTGCATGGAACAAAGGAGACATCAGCCAGTGTGAGAGCAGTACAGGAGGAGAGGAGAAAGCAATCCTAAGAAGGTACTGTAGGTTCTAAGTTGGACCTCACAAGATGTAAGATCCATGACCTTTGTGCTCATATTAGGCTCAGACAGACTGCTTTTATTGACCATTTTACAAGGTCATTGAAATATCTCTCCAAGGTACTGTACATGCACACATACAGTATTCAACACACACAAGGGCTTTCTCAATGATTAACTATGGTGCAATTCTTCATATTCGCAACAGTGGAGGGTTTGGCACCTTGCTCAAGGGCACTTCGGCGGCGATTCTGGGCATCATAGATATAATACCGGTAATCCTACAGTCCCCTGCAGATAGCCTGAATCCACCCTTCTGCCATGGCTTGGAATTGAACCAGCAACCCCCTGGTCACTGGACGGCCACTCTCTCTCCAGGTCGCCCTGTCGCCTGATTATATCATTCCTGATAAATATTGTACACTCTTCATAATAAAAAACATTCACACTCCTTGATTAAAACCCCTCACACTCACAGTATAAAAGACTGGTACAATTCTTTAGTGGAGAGAAGACAGTGGTGATCTGAGGAAGAATGGCTTCCCATAAAGAATGACTGGTAATCATCAATACAATGCATATTGCAAATTCAACCTTTTTGCATGCAAGACAAAAAGCCTATATGGAGAAAAGTCAAGCCGTTCCCTCTTAAGATTTAGGATCACAACGGTGGCAAAATGATAAAGAACACAAATTTACATGTCAGATGGGCAGCTGATTCCGGTTATAAAGAGTTAAGACAGTAGACACAGGTGAGTTATTTTACTGCCATGAGCTTACTGAGAGAGTGGGTGTAATGTTATAACGTAAATGTACATAAATCAAGGGATTGGTTCCCTGCCATGCCATAGTCAAGTCGAAGAGGGTAAACGAGTTGTGAATTACTTTACAGGCCGTTCACATCCGACGGGGAAGATCCAGACCGCAGGAGACTTGTTGCAGTTCACAGTCCATGTGAATGAATTCCCCCCCAGATGAAATTGTCATTACACTACGATCTCGGGGTGGCAGTGGCTCAGGAGGTTAGAGCGCTCGTCTGGCAGTCTGAAGATCACAGGTTCAATCCCCGGCTCCTCCTGGTATCATGTTGAAGTGTCTTTGAGCAAGCCACTGAACCCCTCACTGCGCTGCACTGTGGCTGCCCACTGCTCCTGAGTAATTTGGATGGGCCAAAATACAGAGGACAATTTTCCCAATGGGGATCAATAATGTTTAAATTATTATTGTTATTATTATATTCCTGTAACCCCATAGAGGTCCTTGCTGATAAGGTGAGCAACGCTGTGGAATGAGTTGGCAGGGCTGGGAGGATGGTATGGGATTGCCAAGAGTAGGACCCACTGTTAATTACCATTAATTACCGTTTATCACCGGACAGCTTCTACACCCAAGTCATGAGGCTATATAACCAGGACTATGGACTACTTGCATTAATTTTGCTATATACATTTGCTATATATTTATTCTTCTTTTTATTTATTTATTTCTTCATTGTTACAATTTTCAGTATTTATTATTTTAATATTTACACTATTTTGCTACTATTTCTCTTATTTGTTATTCCACTTTTTTGTTATTGTACTTGTTTGTGTGTTCATTGAGAGGAGCTTGCAGACCAAGCATTCCAATGTTCTGCTAACGTCTGCTACTGTTCAGTGATGAATGTTTTTTGAAAAACTTCAGCTTGAGCTTGAAAAGTAATCCGATACCAAATAGTTTTACTACAATCCATTACTTGAAAAAATCGGATTACTCCAATAAAATATTATTTTGAAGATGGTTGATGGTTGAAAGTTAACCTTGTTTGATGATGATGATGATGATGATGATGATGATGATGATAAAAACACTAACAGTCCCTTAAATTGGAATAAATTGTCTGTTCAGTTTAATTTGTACAAGAGGTTAAATCATTCAAATGTAACTGAATAAAAAGAATAGGTAAATTAATAGATTAGAGTAGATTTCACTACTATTACATTCTGAAAGTAACTTCTCAAATCTTTTCCTGCCTAACAAACTTAAATGCGTTTTACTCTTTGTTTTTACTAGATGGGAGAAGATGCCCTAATTTCAATTACTTTTGCCCACAAATGCCAGTGACCACAGAGATGGGACACTGAACTGAATCATCTTACATAACACATTTACATGACATCAACTACTGTGCAGGTGGACAAAATATCTCAAAATATAGATTGTTACAAATGAAAAATATTTAACATGTGTTAAAGTAGAAAAATATCGAGAAATGTATATAGATAAAATAATAAAATACGGTAAAATACATTGCAAAAATTGTGAATTCTGGTCTTATTTTAATTGTAATGCTTTATTATAGTTCCAAAGCAAAATCATTTAACAGAGTGCTGCTCAGCTCTGCTTAAGTGATGTAATCTCTACAGTAAAATAGCTCTCTTTGGCTTCTTAGAGCTCAAGCGCGATCATATAAATATGGGCTCATGAAACGGAAGTGACGTTATGATAGTTGCGCAGTGACGCTATTGTTTACGAAAGTTTAGGCCAGTTAGCGACTTGATATTGAGACATCGCACTACCTAGTGTCTTGTCGTCTCCAGCTGACACGCTGTCTTCATCTATTGCGATTTTGTTCAGTGAGCAAGCAACGACCAGGGCGATCTTAGTCTTTAGCGGTCTGATGCTCAACTTTGGCACATCCTCGCAGAGACCTCTGGCAACATGGCACAAGTCCCTTACCCCGGGTCTGTGGTTGTAGCCGATTGGCATCGATGCGCAGAGAGCAAAGACTTCTTCAGCAGAATACTCCATAAGAAAAGGCGCAAACGCTTTGGTATGATAGTCATACAACGTTATATCTCAACTTTAATTTTAAGTGAAAAATCATCCGTCCAAGTTGACCCTACATACAGTGGCTATTGGTCACAGTCAGTAGCAGTGCAATGGGAGCCTGCCCACTTCATTAGCTTCATTATCAAATACAGGTCAACTTTCATTTCTGTCGAGACTGTAAAACACAACTGTGGGAGCATCAAGAGTGATTTTCTGGGGGATATAAGTGAACTACATTTTGTATTTAAGACTTGTTAGCGCTTCTAAAAATTGACCTGTGTATCTTGGTGTCGTTCGCAAACATTGAACTATTTTAGACCACGGTAATAACAAATGTCAATTAAAATGAGTTGAACTTACCTTTAAGGTGATGTAAATTAACTTCATGTTTGCACCTAGAGTTGCCCTCTTCATGCAACTTCTGGTGGACTTGCCCCCTCATCAGTTTGTGCAACTATATTTTATTTTATGGCACTAAAACCTGCTTTATCAAGTCAGTGGTCGTAAAAATGCATTTGCTGCTGCATGCCACCTTTCGAGGCATTGGAGCGCCATACCAGACAATGCAAGAACAGCTCTCATGCAGCTTAATCTAAATCTCGTTATGATTTTGGCATTCTCCCTTTGTAGCTTGTAATATATCCCCCCCCCTCCAGTTTAAACAGCTGATACCAAGCAGCACCGTGTTTAGATGCTTTTATGATTTTTTGCAGGTCTGTTGGAGACTCCAGTGTTGCCGCCGCATGTCTCCATACACACAGTTCATTATAAGGTCTTTATCTCTGGAAAGAGTGGAGTAGGGAAGTCTGCTCTTGCTGCCCGTCTCACAGGGCTAAAAATACCCAACACGCACTACGAAACTACAGGTAGATCTGTACTTTGCTCTGACAGGGTGTGCTGGTTTGAGAAAATGTGCAATAACAATGACCATTATTGTCCTGGAAGGATAATCACACCGTAAACTGACTTTTATTTAACCAAACAATTTTCTACACCAGGGTTGGTATGGAAACATAACATGCAATTTACTACTCTCAGGTATTGAGACAACAGTGGTATATTGGCCCGTGAAATTGAGAGAGAGTGGCCGTGTCATTTTCTTCCGCTTACAGCTTTGGGACTGTGGAGAAAATGCTTTACGAAGATTTGACCACTTGCTTCCGGTATGCATACCACATTCATGTAATGAGCCATACATTAGAAGATGTATGCCCTCATGTTTGTTTGTACTATGGTTGCTACTTTTAAAGTGAATATTCTCTTGCTGTCCAGTCTTGTAAAGAACAGGTGGACGCCGTCCTCTTCCTCTTCTCCTTCACCGACAGGACATCATTTGACGATCTTTCAAATCAGATAGCCAAGTGGTCTGGGCCACATGACAGTGTTGTGAAATTGGTAGTTGGCACGAAGTATCCTTTTGTGTGCGTTTGCCAATATGGAAAACTTTAATTCATGGTTTACTTCATGAATTTACAAACAATTGACCAGAAATCCTACAGATAAGCAACAGATGTGCATCCTTGACAGTGCATTCAGATTTGACCTGTTCATGCACACTGATGTGACGGAGAGAGAGGTGAGCAGGTTCCAGGTCGTCTGCGGGGTACCTGTGCTCCGTGTGGGTGGAGAAGTCAGTGATGGGCTAGGCGATGTAGCCCCCTTCCTCAACTGCCTGGCAGAACATCTGTGGCACCAGGACTGTGTGGCAGCAAAAGCTCACCCTACCAACCCTCCACCAATGGAGGAAGAGACTCTGATTTAAATGGACTGAAAAACTTTCTCTCCATAACTGTTCCCCCAAGAACGATAATAAATGTGTCTCACTTCTTTCTGGCAACCATCTTTTTTACAGAAGTCAGGTTACTGAGGGCTGATATTAAACATTTGATGATGGTAAAATGATTTTAATTGTGTCATGTAATTAAGTAAATATTCTATGGGTGCGCTATTTTTGTTCTGATAAAATGGGTTTGTGAAAGCCGATAATTAATCTTGAATGGTTATCAAGAAAAAAGGCAAACGTACAAATACAAGTATGAAACATTTATTTTCATAAAATGATAACCCATCTTCCCCCAAAAAATATTTGCCTTGTGATATGTGATCTTGATGTGCTTCCGTGCCATCAATAACTGGCGATGCCAGATGTGCTCTAAATCTTGTGCATTGCATAACAAGCTTTATTTATAAAAGTGCAGAGTGAATCTTAAATTGTTTGTGTAAGCATTTATACATGGGACAACTAGGTAAATCCTTAAAAGTTATTAAAAACAAGATGTCAGTCCCACATCATGTAGGACAACCGGACCTTTTGGTCCCCATCAAGATCTCCTGGACAATGCCTTTATCCAGTCCTCCTTCTCGGACCTGTGTGGGGAGAAAAGTACATGAATTGCAAAACTTCCATTATTTGTGATTCGATTATCATTTATTGTTAATTAATCTTTTTGTTTTAAAGATCTGTTAGAAAATAAATAAATCTCATGTACACCCTACAAATAGCAGTAAGAGCTGACATAGGCCTATTTCTAACTAGACTCGCTGTTTATTATGTCCTTAAGCTGAACATGAATTATTTTTTTGTTGCATTTTTCTTTCCTCCTAATTCTCCCCTTTGTTAATTTCCAATTCTGCCGTCAGCAAACCCCTGTCGCTGCTAACCCCTACTGCAGCCTGAGGCGAGCCAACATGTACTTCCTCCAAGGCCGCTTCTTTTCGCCACAGATTGTGGGACATCACAGATGGTACATCTCGCGTGCGGAGACGCGCTATTTCCCGACGATTCGTCTTTCTCTGCATGTGTCCCAACCGACCAGTAGGAGTCACTAATGGAGCTACGAGGGAAATACCCTCTGGCCGGCTTCCCTCCTCGCACGCAGCCATTTGTGTCCGTAAGAATGCCTGATCAGCTGGAGGGTACCACAAGCAATACCTGAGCGCCCAACTGCTGCAAGTTTACCTATTCCCATGACTATTTACTCCTGCTATGTCTGATGGCTATTGTCGCCTGTATGGTGTTCCATTTTGCAATGTTGGACAGAATGGGAGCCTAACACAAAGTTCCATTTGTAATCAAACGGACTATAAAGCTTTTGAATTGAATATCATTCACAAAGGGGCAGGTTGCCAACCCCTCGCCTTTTAATACCTTGTTTGTGTGGCAAGAATCAGGGCGGTGGGTTGTCCAGTGTGATTTTGAGAGAGATGTAGCAGGAATGAATCTGGAGGCAGCCCCAGGACCTTCGTCTTCAGCTGCTTGGTGCGGACAAGTGTGGGGAACACGGCGTGATCCAGCACAATGGAACGCTGCTCCCTGACGGACGCAGGCAAAAGAGAAGAGTGGCGTTAAGCACATTATAGCAGCACATGGCGCAGTCACAGATAACGGCAAGTCAAAATAGTGAGACAAATACTTTTTCATGGCGATGATTAAAAGGTCATTGAAAAGGAAAAGGTAGACGTCACAGGATGAAATCCTTGGACCCCAAAAATGACTGCCATCCAGGGTCAGTTGCCTCATGGGACCCTTGCGCACCATAAAACGCCCACTGATGATGAAAGGTATCGACTGGAAGGAGAGGGGAGATTAATATACAGTATATATGGACGTGAATGGGATCTGTAGTTTATTGTACAATACTGGATTCTTGGGATCGTTACTGACATTTGGCTTTTTAAAAATGCCTACACAGTATAAACACTTTCAATAGGGCTGCCAAATGTAATGCGAAAAGCGATGAGTTTGAAATGTTTAAGGCGCTAATTAACCAATAAATTATGATGACTTATGGAGAAAACCAACTCATCTATTCGCAGTTGTACACGGGCGTGAGTCCCTCAAACTTCGTGGCGGCTGACAGCTCAAAACACTGCAGCGGTATTTTATTTAAAAAATAAATAAATAAGAAAAGGAGCGTATCACGTGAGAGGCTCCCGCTATCCTCCGGTCCATCTGCCTCCGCAGGAGCCCCGAACGACCAGCAAGAGTCGCTAATGCAGCGACAAGGGAGGAACACCTCGACGGGTTT
>OMOX01173104.1:0-10973 GCA_900312595.1 Guentherus altivela | reverse complement strand
TGAAAAAGAAAAAATTTGCCCCCAACAAATTTTGCCACAGACACATAAGAAGACAACATCATAGTAGTCAGAAATGCTGAGACGCTAGAGACTCCTAGGTACTGTCACACAAATGCTCATTGGTGCACACACTGTGGGCCTCTGCGAATGAGTTGACACTTAACAAACTGACAAACTGGTGCACTAACAAAAACTAACATGCTGACCGAAAAATGCGGTTACCCTTACAACACTTGAACAGCAACAACAAGGAATCAAACAGACACAAATTGGCAATGATAACCTCCTGCCAGAAAAACAGCCAGACAAGTGTGTGCTTGAGTGTGGTATGTCGACCAGATCAAGGGTGCTTGAGTTGCTTCCCCTCTGCCAAATGAGCTGGCGTGGTCTGTGGCAGGTTGCCTGTGCCACGTCGTAGGGAGACTGATCGCTCAGCATAATGCTTATTGATGGGCTAGCAGCTAGCTTAATGCTAATGGCTGTACTGAGTCAGAATGAATGTCAACAACGCGGAGGGGATGGGGAATCTTTTAATCTGTTAATACCACAAGGGATCAATCAGGGGCGCTGGCTTCTGTCCTGACAGCACACTCCTGGAACCAATCGTGATTCACATTACTTGACGTCCATGTAACTGCTTGATTTTTATGTATGTGATGGCAATCAAAAGGGTTATTGATTTTCATTTGCTTTTTAAATGCATCACCATAGTGTAGGGACAATTTTATAAATGACTTTAATGAATGAATGAACTACTGGAGTGTATGCAAAGAGAGATGAACCATTTTTTATTAGTATATTTACAGTCATATAGTATTGAAAATATGTTTACTGGTTCTTTGGTCAATATTACATATTAATTTTTCTTTTTTTGAATGCTTTTTTCAGAATTGTTACCTGAATTTACATTCCCTCAATCACTCCATCAAACTAGCGTAATCAAGCCTGTGTGGTTAATTGATAGCGTATATCACTTGCTGCTTCTTTTTCATGCCAACAGTGATGTAAACCTTGAATAACAAGACTAGTTTTCCTTCCTCCCTGAAACGAAAATATATTGGCTGGCATTTCACCTTAGGTGCGTGTGAAAGGTGTTTTACAGACTTGAACCAGCATCAGTTATTGCATTTTGAGTGACAACAAGTGGCAAACTCACAGGTGTGGGAAAGTTCCTGTGGCTTTCTAACACTGTTCCAAACTTCCCAAACAAACTTCACAAAGGCTACCGAGCAGGCAAGAAGAAAATGTACCCTTCCTTTTTCACAAATGAATTATTGAGAAATATGGAGGAATAGAAAAAAGGAGCAGCTCTCCACCATTAATCTTAAAAAGAAGAATGTCTCTACAGCTGAAATGTTTTATTGAAAGGTCATGACTTGTTTCTGTCTGATTCAAATGGGTGCCTTAGTGCTTTGTTGTATTTAGGTGCACTTGCATGTGCATACACGTACTAACTTTGACTCTCATGACTGAGGGTAAAGAATTCTGGGGCCAAAAAAAGAACAAGGGCTTAGTGTATTTTCGTTTGTGTACAAGTGTAAATATATGCGGCCTTTGTCCTGTTTTGGTCCTACGTAATATGACTGTCCTGAGATCAGCCTGCTACTGCTTATGCACTGCATTCTTCATGTCTGTTTGTGAGGCACTTGTAATGCTGCCTTGTTTCTAATTCAGTCTCCTGTGCAGTTCTGTTCAGCAACAAAACATGTTGATTTGCAGAGGCGGGCAAATCAAAATTTGTATTGTAATCCTTTGGGCTACCAGATATAGAAATTTTGGTTGCCCAACAAAATTTTTATGGAGCCCAAAAATCAGTGATGTTGTATGTGATAATAATATGATAGAAGGAAGGATGGAGAGAGTGATAAACTGATATTATGTTTTTTACACTGATGTAATGTTATTTACACTGATGTAATATTATTCAGGCACGCCAACACAGACAACACTGATGTAATGTGATTAACACTGATGTAACATTATTTAGGCATGCCAAGGCTTATTTCTGCATCGGCTGAAGGAATTTGGCAAGGCCTCCCAGACCCTTACCAACTTGTACAGATGCACCATCACTGCCTGGTACAGCAACTACACTGCCCTTGACCGCAAGGCTGTACAGAGGGTAGTGAACATAGCTCAGCACATCATAGGCTATGAAATTCCGACTGTACAGGATTTCTTTTGAAGAAGGTTTCTGAAGAAGGCCACAAGGATTATCAAAGACCCCAGCCACAAACAGTCTACTCCCGTCTGGCAAACGTCTTCGTAGCATCCGATCTTGGACCTGCCGGTTTTGACAGTTTCGACCACCTAAGCCGTAAGGCTATTAAACCCGAACTGCTGACTTACTGCACCTTGAACTCTGGTCACAAAATAAGTTTACCATAAATAGCTACCCTTCAAATTTACTTTGCTTCTCCACCTAGTCCACTGTTTGTCAATATTCATGAAAACTTGCAGATTATAAACTGATCTTTCTCTTTTTTGTTTTTTTAGGGCTATATTGTGTGCTATGTTGTTGGATGCTATGTCATATGACCCTGCAATATTTATGAACGATTAATTATAGTTGCACATTATTTTGGATTGAACTTGCTCACTGCTTCTATTGTGTGCTTTAGCCACTTGTATGTTGTCAAAATGGAGCTCGTAGACCAAGCATGTCAGTGTACAATTCCATCTGTGGCGCATTGACAAATAATACTTGAAACTGAATTTGTTAATAAATTAACTTTAACTCCAAGGATAAATCTTAACTTAAGTAACATTACATCAGTGTAACCCTCTTTCCCCATCCCTTCATATCCACTAAGTCCTTTGGTCTACCTTTTATTTTTCAAGCAGTTTTTTATTATTTCATTCAAATCTCACTATAATAAAATTTTAAAATGCAAAAGTTTTTTCCCCCCCAAATCCACAACCATCTAGGAAGATATTTGACCAAAGAAAAACAAAAATTCTTGGTAGTCCCCTGGGCTTTGAGGTGCTACTCGCCGGTAATCCAAGAAGACAATATGATAGTCCTGGGCACCTCTTGCTCCAGCCTCCTGCTGTCTCACCTCACATTCTCATCCTCTCAATATACATACACACAGCCACCATCCGGGAAAGCAAAACACACTTTGCCGCACCGCACCAGAAGCTGCATGTCATATACTGTATAACAGTATAAGGAGAATATATTATTATGAGAAGAAAGTTGCTGTTCAATCGAGTTTTATTACATTATCAAAAAGCACTTTATAAATTATGGACCATTTACCCCAGTGGTAAACAAAAACCCCCTCCCTCATTAGAGACAGATTAGATCAGTCAAGTCAAGTTTATTTGTATAGTACATATTCATCCAACTGAATGCTATCCAAAGTGCTTTACAGAATAGTGAAAGAAAAAAAACAAAGTTATGTTTAGATTTAAAAGATAAAAGCAAATATAAAAGTTTCTAAATATATTAAAAAAGATACATGAATTAGAGAAGAATAAAAAAAGATAAAAAGTGCAGATGAAAGTGCAGTGCAGCACTTTTAAAATAGACAAACAGAACAGAAAGGTCTTGAGGCTACTCTGAAAAACTGCTATAGATGGGCCCCAGCCAAGATCATCTGGTAGTTTGTTCCAATGTTTGGTTGCATAGTGGGCAAATGCTGCCATGTTTAGTCCTAACTCTTGGAACAGTTAAAAGGAAAAGGCTAACTTAAGTTTAAGTTACACTTTATTAATCCACTTGGGGAAATTATTCCTCTGCATTTGACCCATCCTAACTACTTAGGAGCAGTGGGCAGCTACCGAGCGGCGCCCTGGGACCAACTCTAGTTCTGAAGCCAGTGCCCTGGTCATGGGCAGTGACAGGAGTATTAACCTTACATGCATGTCTTTTGATGTGGGAGGAAAACAGAGCACTCAGAGGAAACCCACATGAACAACACGCAAACTCCACACAGAAAGGCCCCAGTCGGGCTTTGAACCCAGGACGTTCTTACTATGAGGCAACAGTGCTAACCACTGGGCCAGCGTACCACCCACTTCAGATGACCTGAGCGATCTAGGGGGTTCATATGGTACTAACATGTTTGACATATTTTGGTCCCAAGCCATTAAGTAATTTATAAACGAAGAGCAGGATTTTAAAGTTTATTCTGTAAGCTACAGGCAGCCAGTGTAGTGATTTAAGAATAGGAGTAATGTGATCCGCCTTCCTGCTATTAGTCAGGACTGTAGCAGCAGCATTTTGAATAAGTTGAAGTTGTCTAAGTGCCTGTTTGGAGAGACGTGAAAAAAGGCTGTTGCACATCACAATGTCCTGTTGGACATAAAAGCATGTATAAGTTTCTCAAGATTGTGCTTGGACATGTAACCCTTAACTCTGGCTACATTTTTTAGATGATTGTAGGCTTCTCCAGTTATTAACTTAATGTGGGAGTCGAAGCTTAAATTTGAGTCAAGGATGACACCAAAATTTCTGACCTGGTTTTCACTCGTTTTAAGGAACGAGTTTGTAGGTGAGCACTACCTCCTAACCTCTGTTCCTTAGCTCCAAAAAACAATCGTCTCTATTTTGTCTTTATTTTTTTGTAAGAAATTCTGACACTTCCAGTTAGTGATTTGTTCAATGCAGTCCAATCGGGAGTCTACTTGTGCCAAGTCATCTTGGGAAAGGGCTACGTAAAATTTGCGTGTCATCGACATAGGTATGATAGGCAATGTTGTTATACTGAAGAATTTTGCCTAGTGGGAGCATGTGTAAAGAGGTAAGTTAAAGAGGAGTGGCCCCAGAATGGACCCTTGAGAGACTCAACACATGTTTGTACAATCAGATGTAAAATTACCGAGTGAAACAAAGTAGTCCCTATCCTGTAGGTAGGATCTGAACCATTGCCAAACTGTGTCAGATAAGCCAGATTGAAATCCAGATTGAAAGGGATTGAAAAGGTTACATGATGTCAAGAATTCATGAAGTTGTTTATCGACGGTTTTCTCAATAATCTTACCTTTAAATGGCAGGTTAGAAATGGGCCTGAAGTTGTTCATTACGGAGGACTTTAGGCTGCTCTTTTTTAGTAGCGGTGCAACCTCAGCAGTTTTTAGGGCTTTTGGAAAAATGCTTGATTAAGAGGAAACCTTGAGAGGAACCAGGCTCAACTGGAGACCCATCCTCCTCTGGTCAAAACTGTTAAAAGACTTATGCTTGCAAAACAAGTTTTATATGTCTTTGTCACTGCCATTGTGCTGCATATTTCTTAGTGACAGGACATGGCCTTGCTAGCTAAGAATATTCAACCAATATAGATACAAAATAGTGTAGACAGGTAATTTGAGTTTAATATGATTTCCGGGTGATTGCTGGACACAACCACCAAGAGCTGTGCTCCCGTCACTGAAAGGCCTTTGAGGGATTTAAAGTTAAATCTATCCTTGTATATAAAAGATGAGTGAGGGGAGAAATGCTACCGTGAATTTGTTTTCTTCTCCCCCGGCTCATGTTGCTGTATCAACTCTTGAGCTGTACCCTGTGCTGACACAGAGAAGAGAGAGATAAAGGAAGAGCTTTCTCTTCCTCTGGACCAGTCATCTAGCTATCAGGAAAGCAACAGGTCCTTTTCCATTGTCACCTCATTCATTTTAAAGTGTGTGATGGGGTCCAATTTTATAGGCACACATTGTTATACAAGGAATGTAGAGAAGTTTCAAACCTGAGCAAGCACTTAGGGACAGCATGTTGAGATTTGAAAAGTTTCTCAGACCCCACAGAACATTTCCATTCAGAAGCGTATTCAGCCATGGCCCTGTGATCATGGAGAACTGGAGATATGGTTGGGTGTATATAGCTAACGAGCTGAGGTTGAGATGAGATGAGGATTAATTCTCATAGGTAGTTTCTACTGTGAATAAAGAGCACAGTGCTACACAGCCATCTCACTACAGGTTTTCAGATAGTCTTAAATCAACTTTATGAATGGGAAAAAACAACAGGTTGACTAGTCATTAAGTCTTCATGTCCTACAGAACTAAACTGATACATTGAAAGAACAATTTTCTGTTGCAAGTATTTTGCTTGTTCTGGAAGAAGAGTTATTAATTTAAGAACATCAATTCAAAGTTGCCCTGTAATGTTTCATAGTGAGGAGCTACATTGTAATTAATTTCGATGCATTTTCAAAACAAAAAAGAAACTCGACCAAACGTCTTTTTTTTGTCTGGAGCAGCGGAGGCAGTGGGACCCGGCGTTTAGAGATTCGCCCCTCCCCCCCTCCTTAGCGCCTCGTTTCCATAGAGACGCGAGGACGCAAAGCCCAACACACGAGACTGTAGAACCCAATCTCCTACGTCAACATCAGCTCTGCGTCGGTAAAAATCCATTTAAAAGTTATCGCACTTGTGGATATGACGTCATTTTAATTACCACGGTAGTCCGATTATGAATTTGTGTTAAGTGGTCTCTTTTTTTCGGAGTGACTGATAAATGTGTGTGAGAACGGTTAACAGGTAAGTGGCTAAAACAAAAGCGGGCTACCCAGCTGCATATACTGTATGTTGATTTATATATCGCTACATATATGTATATAGCTGTGCACAGTTGCATCCCGAAAGCTGGGCCACAGTGAGAAGCGAGAGGGACTCGGTTTTCCTCGTTACCACCAATAGCGCCGTGTTATGGCAAGCCTTTTCAACATTGATATGAGATTGTTAAACATTGATATAAACGATTTTTACATGTTTTTTAAAATTTTACTCAAAATGTATGGAATGCTGTCTTACAAATAGTTACAATGGCATCTCATGGCGCTTTTAAAATCAGATATCAAATTGTACAAATTTGTTATCAAGTTTAAGAAAATTGATAAACAAATTTTCAAGTTTGATATCAATTTTTATTGAACTTGATGCCGTTTTTCACATTCAAGCTTTTGAAAATGGATATGAAAATCTTTGTTGATAGCACTTTTTTTCCCTTCCGATTTCGTCGTTCCAATTTCCACCCTAATTTAGTCGTTTCCAACTGCCTAAGCCAGTGAGGACATGTACAAATTCCTAACATGTGTTACACGTGTATGACATGACAATTAATTTGGACAAAATCAGTATTATGGTTACATTATGCACCCTCCTCCCATACCTCTCACGCTCTCATTGGCTATTCCTCGTCGCCGGTCTTAAGGATTTCAAACACGCTTGAAAGCTGTCATGGCGTCTGGGACCGGTCAAAGATTGGTCAGAACACGTTTCTAAACCGTTTGTACTAAACGAGAGTCGGTGACGGGTGCATCCGACCCAGGCCTTTTGTCACAGGCTTCAAAAATTTGTCAGCGACAAGTAAGAAGTGGCCTACACTCTAAAGTTTAGAGTCTAAACATATGCCTTGGAGGAAGTGCATCGTGCTGGTTCTCCCCAGACCACAGTAGGGGCTAGCAGCGACTGGAGCCTGTCAAGGGTAGAATTCGAATTTAGGGAGGGAATTGGCAATGACCAAATTGGGATATCAAAGTGTTTGAAACTGAACACCAAATATGAAAAAACAAAACAATAACTGATTTCAAAAACCTGATATCAAATTCCAAAAGTCTGATATCAGAACACCATCTCTTTAGTTAAATACTTATGTTCCAGGTCATTCCTACTTCGACTTCAGGATTCCCTCCTTTAGCCAACCGATGAGACAAAATATGGCTACAAGTGCTACAATGACCAGCAGTGCTCAAAATGGGACTACTAAATCTGTTTTCAATCCCGTTTTAAGTAGAATGTGCCTGACAAGAATTGGCTTTTTCCGGCACAGCTCTTTGCAACACAGTGATGAAGAGAGCGGGCCTCAGCACTTGTAACATGTATTATATCATATAAAATGTCCTAGGTCGTAATCTTCTGTCCTATATGTCACAATGATGTTCATTATCCTGCATTTCCGCCTATAATAAACGGACAGTAGTACTATCACTAGAACATGCTGCCTTTAGCATGGGACTATGCTAATCAATCTTATCAAGATAGTGACATAAGTAATATTTCATTATTCATTTATTTTGTTCTTAGACAATGAATAGTTATGTCCTGTTGAAAAAATTAAAATTTCAACAATCTTATATTAAGTTTAAACCTCATTGATATCTAAAAATGTGATAAAATGTTAAATCGGCCTGTGTCAAATAATTGCTTGAAAGGTCCCTCTAGTATTCCTCCTATTAACCAATAACTGGCCAGCTATAGGAACTATTCACTGGAACATAATACACTGATTTAGATACCACGATTAATTATATATTATGAGCATCAGTCATTACTTATGCCATTAACCAATAGATGACTATGTTTGGCAAGGAACACATTCTCACCAGCTTTCTAGTCTAGTGATTCCAGTTCTTCCCAGCAGCTGATAGCAAATCTGTTTGAGGCAGGTCTCCCCAGCATTCGATATTAATGTTATTGATCACTGTCAGGTTACCTACCTAATGCCTCCAATCTACCATCTAGGGGGAATGTGAAGTTTCAAAGCTTTCCAATGAATGTTTATTTTTTCATAACACCCCCTCCCCTCCCCCAACAACCTGTCTGCTTTATCGCACAGTCTTTGAAAGTGACAACTTGGAGAAAGTGAATCAAAGTATCAGTAAAGGATGAACTGTGGGCTTTGACAAGTGAGGTGGCTGAACAACCTAGAGAGTGAGGGAAGACAGATCAGTTCCAGAAAGATAAATAGTTTATGAAACTATAGACTTTCTAATTTTATTACTTTTGTCGTAGAATTTCCTGCCTGCCTGCAGGCCTTTTTGCCCACAAATTACTCAGCACTGTCTCCACAGACATTCTGTCAGTTGTAAGATAAGAAGTTTGTTGTGAAGAAAGAGAAAATGTATTTATCATGGCCTTTAAAGTATATACAGTTCATGCTGGTTAACGTCTTGTTGAGGTTATGATAATCACTTTTATATCTTATTATTATTATTACAGTACATGTCTGTTGGGACCTGAAGAGACAGACACAGGTTTGGAAGGTAACGCAGTCTTTTATCTGAGTGAGAGAGTTAGTCCACCACCACCATCTGCGGCCTTGGTATATGCATCAATCTGAATTTAATCCGCTATCAAGCCAGACACCATCAGTTGAACCATGCGTTGGAATATTTCATGTGGTGAAGCCACTGCAGTGGAGCATGGTCCAAACAGAGGGTGAATTAGCACTCCAGCATCTTGTTACAGAGGGCGCCGACCGCCACTTGATGGCCAGGCACTCTTTCATGATGGTATTAAACCTAGCCTCTTGCTGGAACAGCGTGCGGCTAATGTATAGCACCGGGCAGTCGACTCCCTCCACCCTCCACAAAACAGCCCTCAGCCGTGTCACATGTCACATGTCATTCAGAAGACAAAAAGCGTAGAAAGAAGTTAGGTATGTGGAGGTGCAGCTTCCCACAGAGAGCTTGTTTAACCTTCTCAAAAGCTTGTTGGCACTGCTCCATCCACTGGAGGGGCTAGTCAGCACCAAAAAGCTGGCAATAAACCGCCTATAGTAGCCGGCCAGCTCCAAGAACCTCCTCACCTATTTTTTGGTATTGGGCAGGCCGCAATCGACGCACCTACCCACAGCCCAAGTGGTACCCCAGATACCGTACCTCCCTCTGTCCAGTCACACACTTCCTTAGGTTGACCATGAGGCCTGCCTGTCTCAGAGATTCAAATACCACTCCAACCTGCTACATATGCTGCTCCCAGCTGTCACTATGAATTATCACATCATCTAAGTTGGCAGCAGCATGCACAAAGAGGGCGGGCGCCCTTTTGGAGACAAGGGAATCTGCAAGTAGCCTTAGTTAAACCCAGTGTTGTGAACAACTGAGCCATTTTAGAATGTTGTCATCTCTTGGAATTGGATAGGCACCAAACTTTGAAACGTCATTCACCCTGCAATAGTCCACACAGAACCTTATAGATCCTTTGCTTGTGAAAATGTATGATAGGGCTACACCATTCACTGTGGGACTCTTCTATCACATCCATCTCCAGCATTGCCTTCAATTCTGCCGGCACGACTTTGCATATGTGTTCGGCCAAGTGATATAGTCCAGAACACACTCGTAGGGAATTCTCGATACGGTGGTGTATGAGGTTTGTACACCCTGGCAGCAACAAGAACACATCCACAAACCCTCTCTGGTGAGAGATTGTCAGCACAAATGACCGAGGTCTGATTGGCCAGTTTTGGAACTTCCCATCTCTCTCAATTACCAGGGAGTAATTTAGCAATTATTTGGGAGTAATACAAGTACCCTATCCCGTGGTGAAAATTGATGTAGCTGAGCCCCTCTGTCATGCGTGTGCTGTTGAAGTTCCTGCGCCAGGAGCAAATTCTCACACGATAGTGCCGAAATGCATGGAGCTTTGCTCACAGGTCCAGGATGTACTAAATCCAATTTTTTTTTCTTGTACTCGGACCTTCCTTTCAGCTTTCTTTGACAAGCTCCAATGCACCCCAAGGCCTCCTACCAAACAGCAGCTCAAAAGGAGAAAATCCAGTGGAGGCCTGGTTAACTTCCTGCACAGCAAACAACAGAGGGTCCTACCATTTATCCCAATTATGGCTACCCACTTGTACAAACGTACAGATATTGATTTAAGTGTTTTATTAAATTGCTTCACCAGGCCATTCGGCCAGCGGTAAAATATGCTAGTTCTTATTAATTTAACTTTCAACAACCCAAATAGTTTTTTGCAGTGTTCGTGACATAAACAACATGCCTTGATCTGTCACAATCACTTTTGGGATCCTGATTCGGGATATGACATGACATTGCACCTTTGCAATACTCTTTGCTGATATATTGTGCAAGGGCACTGCTTTGGAAAGTGAAGCCCCCGTGCACTCCAGTCTAATGGACCAATGTGGTCCATACCTATTCATTGAAATGGAACCTCCATTTTTCGTTTTAGTGTCTTGTCCTATCCCAGGTGACGAGTAATCGGGGTCACTTCAGCCGCTAGGA
>OMOX01173101.1:0-13502 GCA_900312595.1 Guentherus altivela | reverse complement strand
TACTATTATGCTCCTCCATACTCTAAATACGAGAACATACACAATGTCTGATTCACAGCTGGTGACTTACCAGCATGTCTCTATCACTGTTGAAGGCATTGACACTGCCTCTATGGCTATTTGACTCTTCTGCGCTCACAGAGGTGACTGCACCTGGAGCTGAACCTTGCCTGGACTCAAATACGACTTTGGCCCCCGCCAGCTCATCCATAAGCCTGTCGCGGTCATTCTGGAGGCTGGCCATGGATCTCGAGAAGGCAGACACCTGCTTACTGTATGTGTCATTCTCCAGTGTGACTCGATTCAGCTCCCCTTCCTTTTTAGACAAAGCCTTGGTCAGCTCGTCCATCAATTTGTTCAGCTCATAATGTATGTCCTTACTCTGTAGGGCGGCAATTTTACGGGCAAGGATATGCCGCTCTTTTGACAATGATGCCAACTCTGAGGTGGCATCCCCCAGACTGCGTTCAACCTTGTTCATGGCGACCTTAGTCTCTCGGAGTTCATCATCATATCTGCTCCGCAGGATCTTGAAATCTTCAATGAGCTGGTCACGGTCATTTTGGAGAGCGGCCATGGCTTTGCCCAAAGACTCATTCTGGGCCTTCAAGTCTTTGCTTTGGCCCTTGGCTTCAGATAATAATTGCTCAGTTTGGAGCAGGTCTTTGGCCAGTTCTGCCACCCTTTGATCTGCTGTTTCCCGCTCATTCCTCATTAGGTCCACTTCCCGTTCAAAAGCATCAAGCTCACTGTTGTACTTATCCTCAGCTACAGCCAGCTTTTGGTCTGTTTCACTTTCCAGTTGCTGCAGTTTGCCCTTCAAGTCATCTGTTGAGATTTTCTGTGCAAAGAGGTTTTGCTGGAGGTTGTTACATTCACCAGCTTTGACCACCAAGGCTTGTTGCAAGTCAGTAATGACCTTTCCTTCATTTGTCTCACCCTTCTCCCTTTTTAGAGCCAGAATATATGCCTCTAATTCTGTTACCTGAGTTTTAAGTTGAGAACTTTCTGCTTGTAAGGCAATGCTTTCCTTCTCTTTCTCCTGGAGTTTGAAGAGGGACTCCCTGTGCTGCTTTTCAGCAGCAGCCTTTTGGTTTTCAAGGTTTCTGAATGTATCTTGTTGTTTCTTAAGTAGCTCTTTCAACTGGTTGTCTTTTAGGGAGAGGACGTTATTCAAGTCCTCTCTGTATCGAACCAGCTGAGCCCTGAGCATAGCATTCTCTGAGTTGAGATCATCTGTCTGATTTAGTAGAATCCTTATTTCATCTTTAAGGCATTTAGTTGTGTTGAGGTCTCCTTCAGCTGATACCTCTCCCCCCCTCAGCCCTGCCTGATTCCTTGCCTTAAGTATTTTGTACTCTGATATCAAATGCTCCCTCTCTGTCTGTAAGGACACCATAGAGTTCCTGAGTGTCTCCATTTTAGCTGCAATGTGCCCTTTCTCCAGAATAGTCCTTTCAACTTTTGTTTGCAAGGTTTTGACCTTGTTCTCCAGCCTCCTGAACTCTTTGTCAGCATTTTCCCTTTCAAAATATAACGATGTCAGCCGATCCTCATAGTCTGCTACTTGGGCACGATGATTAGCTTGAAGTTGTTCCAAAAAGCCCGACATCTGCCCATCTCTGGATGACAGCAAGGAAGAGATCTCGGCGTCTTTGTTCTGAAGTAGTGTTTTCAATTGCAGAGAAATTGCTTCCTGTTTCTCAAAGTCAAATTGAACTTTATCAATGCAAGACTGTGAAAGGAGTAGCTGACCCTCTGTTTCTGAGTAGATTTTCTCCAGTTGCTGAAGATGAAGTTGAATTTGGGATGCAGCATATTCCCTGTCAGCAAGCTGTCTGTTCAATGCGCTTTTATCTCGTTCTAACCGGCCAACTTGAGTATTCAGTTCCTGCAACTGTGCATCCAAAAGCTCCACAGTTTGAGTAAGCTCGGTATTGCTGGCACTCATTACAAATAACTGTCTCTGGTGTGCAGCAGCAGCAACTGAGTATTCATTGACTGTCCTCTCTAGTTTTGACTTGGTTACCAGCAGTTCACTGACCTCTTTCTCTTTCCCTCTCATGTCTTCTAGGAATCTTTTGATCACAAAACCCTGTTCTAAGAGCTGGCTATCCTTCTCATGCAAAGTCTTTTGGAACAAGTCATTCCAAACCTTTATCGCATCTGCTCCCTTAGCGGACGATAGCATAGATAGCTTAGCCCCATTCGTTTCAGCCTCCCTCTTCAAAGTGGCAATTTGTAGATCTTGTGAGTCTATCTGCTGTCTCAATTCTACAACTACCTGGCTTTCCTGCTCTCTTAAATCCTGAAGGTTATTGATCTGTTTCTGTAAAGTATTTTGTCTTTCTATGAAAACGATTTTTTGCTGCTCCATGTCATTTTCCAGTGCCTTCGTTTTCTCACTGACATATTGTTCAGACAGTTTACTCCTCTCTGATATTTCAAGAGTTAGTAGATCTTTTTCAGCATGAATACTTGCAATGTTTTCAGTAGCCTGTTGACAGAGAGTTTTGTGCATAACCAGCTCAGCTTCAAGTTGTTTGCCTCTCTCCTCCAAGTCAGATATTTTCTTTGAACTTTCATTCAGCTCTTTTTCCAGCTGTTCACAAAAGGATTGTGAGGTCTTTGAAGATCTTTCAAAATTTAAAATCAATTCCTGGTATCTTATACAGTCTTGCTGCAACAGATTTATTTCGTGATGTTTTTCTTTAAGAAGCTCTTGTAACTCCTTCCTAACATTTTTGGACCCCTCATTACCTCTTTGGGCTATTCTGAGCTTCTCCTCAAATTCTTTGACTAATTTCAATTGCTGTTCTTCTTTTTCTAAGCAAAACTGAATCTTTTCCTCTTTGCTGGATGTCAGCTGGGAGGAGAGCTGCGAGTTTTGGGTTTGCAGAACATTAACAGACTCCGTCAGTTCATCGATTCTTTCTGACTTTTGGAGGATCACAGTTTCCAAATACTCATTTTCATTTTTTACTTTGTCTGAGATCTCTTGGACATTTTCAAGCTCTTCTTGCAAAAGGGACTTGTCATCCTCCAAGATCCTGACCTTTTCATTTAAGCTGATAGTCTCTTGACTATGCTTGTTCATGATGTCTTTGAGCTCCTTAATCATAGAGTCTCTCTCTCCCAATTGTAATTCATGATCATTCTGTTTTTGCTGAACTCTAGCATAGAGATTAAGCTTTTCTTTTTGCAATAGTGCACTTATTTCCCTTTGAGCTGCGAGTTCAGTTTTCTGAGTCTCAATCTGGACAGTCAATGAATTATTCAAGTTGAGCGCTTCATCGAGTTTAAGTTGCATGCTGTTCTTGGATGATTTTGACTCTGTGTGCCACTGTTCTAATGACAAACTAGCCTCTTTAAGGTCCTCTGCCAGGTTTGCATTGTCAGCCTGAATCTCTCTTAGCCTCTCTTGGAGTTCCTCTGAGGATGCTTGAAGGCTGTGGATCTCTTCCTTCAATTGTTGATTTCTAACAGTCAATTCATTAACAGAGATTTTCTGATTGTCATTAAACTCTAGCAAGTCCAGTCTAATTTTTTCATTCTCTTCCTCCAGCTCTTCAATCTTCTGCTGCTTTCCTTTCGCAAATTTGCGCATCTTCTCTCTGATTAGCAGATTTTCCTCTTCAGTCTCTCTAATTTTCTTCTCCAGAGACACCCGCTCATTCTCATAGGCATGTACTTTACGGACAGCTTCTTGGCGTTCTCTTTTGGCCCCTTCCAAAAGTTGTCTCATCTTATCCATTTCAGTGCTGACATTCTCATAAGCCTCCAGAAGGGATTCATACTCTTTTTTCAGATCTGAGTGTTTTGACTTCCATTCTGACAACTCCTCTGTTTGAGAGTCTTTTAGAGATTCAAGCTGGCATGAAAATGCTTGTTTCTGCTGGGTGATGTTTTCTATGGTCGATTTGAGGCTTTCACAGGCTGCAGATAGATTGTGGTTATCATTTAGGATGTGATCAATGTCTGTAATAAGCTTGGCCTTCTCCTTGCTCAGGGATGACACAGAACTTTCTAGATCCCTGTTTTGTTGTTTCAGCTTAGGCACCAATATTTCCAGGGCCAAGGATGCAGCTTCCTTCTCTTCATTTTTGACTGCTAGTGATTCTAATTGCTCTTTGAGTGCTGTATTATCCTTCAATAGACCTTTCCTCGAAATTAAGGCTGCTTGAAGCTTCCTGGTAAGGAGGGCAGTTTTGCTTTGGTTGTCATGATCATTCCTTTTGAGGTCTTCTTCTCGAGACTTCTGCTGAAGTTCATGAACTTCCATCCTCATCTTCTCCATGGCAACTTCATGCAGGTGAATCTGCCGCTGAAGTTGCAGTTCAAGGGTTGCGATGAGTTCTTCCTTTTCTGAAATCAGAGCCTGAGAAATCAACAAAGCATCATCTTTTTCCTGTTGGCTGACTTCAGGCTGACCAGAGCACATTTGTAGTGATAGTACCTCTTCTTTCCTGATGTCTTTTCCCTGCATTTCAGGTACCCTTTGAAGAAACTGCTCATTTGGTACCTCAGCATGATTCAATTTAGATTTCAATGTGGCAATCTCATCTCGAAGTTGGTCAACAAATCTCAAAGCACCCTCCTTTTCTTGCTGTATTAATTCCATGTGCAGATTAGTACTTTCATTTTCAGCACATTCCAACTTTGCCTTTTCAAGTTCCTTCGCTAAATGTTCTTTATCCTCATTATGTTGCTGCTGTGTTTGTGCTAGAGTGTTTTGAATGCTTTGAATTTCTGTGGACTTCTGGGAGATTGAGGCAAGTGTCGTCTCAAGCTCGGCTTTCATCAGATCTTGCTGCTCCAGAAGAACTTTGTATTCATCCATCAAGGTTTGATATTTTTGTGCTTCCTCATGCATACAAACATCAAAATCATGTTTCATTTTCTCCACTTCAGCCTGTGACGTGTCAATTTGGTTCTGCAAAATGAAGTTGCTATTAATTAAACTTTGCTTTTCCTGATCAGTCATCTGTATTGTCTGCTGACATCTCTCAAGTTCTTCCATTTTCTCTTTTATTGTTGCATGAGCTTGATCCAAATCCTTCTCTGCAAACTGTAGTTTTGAATTCAATGTTTGTGACTTTTGCTCTAAGGCAAGGTGATCCCCATCCTTCCTTGCAATTTCAGGGGACATGGAATCCAACTTTGACTTAAGGATTTCAAACTCTGCTTGCAAGGTTGGGAGGGATTGGCCTTGACTGTCTTTTTCAGCCAGAGAGATTTTCAGACGTTGTACAGTTTTATCCCTTTCCTCAACAAGCTGTCTCAGCATCTCTAATTCATCTAGGTGTGACAAAGAAACTTTTTGGATGTCCTCAATTTCCTGGACCTTCTGGTCAAACTTTAACTGGAGAGCATTTAGCTCATTGGTCTGCTGACAATGTTGTTCCAAAAGGGCCTCGTAGCCATTTTTCAATTCAGATAACTCTTGAACAAATTTCTTTTCATTTTCTTGAGACTTCCTCATTGTTTCTTTCCGTAACAGCAAGGCAGCCTGGGCCTTTTTCTGTAGCATCACCTTTTCTTGTTTAATCTTGGCCAATCCATTTTCTATGTCAACAGCAGTAGAAGTGGAACCTGGGATTTCCCTCTTCAAGGTATCTTCTGTTTCTTTCATTTGATTTTGAAGATCCTCCAATTTTTGCATCAGTACATTTCGATCATATTCAAAGGCCGTTTCTTTCTCAGTAATTCTGGACTGAAGCTGATTAATGAGTGAGTTCCTCTCACTGAGTGTATGCAAAGTTTCTGACAAAAACTTTTCCTTCTCACTTAATGTAGTCTGCAAGCTGTTATTCTCCATCGTCAACTGGTCCACAAGACTGTCTTTCTTGCCCTCCAGTTCAAGGATCTCCTTCTCTTTGTGAATAATTTTCTCTTCAAGTAGGGCAGTGTGTTCTTCATATTTATTTGTCGTCACCTCACTTTGAATTGAGATTTCTTGCAGTTTATCCTGTAAAATTGCAATCTTAGTTGTCTCACTCAAATCGTGTTCTTTTTGTTTTTCGTATTCTTCAATCTTTTTCAAAAGATTCTTCCTAACAAGGAGAGCAGCTTGAAGCTTCTTCTTCATTGCATCCGTTTCTTTAGACAGTTTGGTAAATTCAGCTTTTAGACGATCATTTTCCCCGGTCAGCTCGGCATTCTCTATATTCTTGGCTTTAATTGTACTTTGAGATTGTGCAAGACAAGTCTCATTCACTTCTAATTTCAGGGAAATGTCCTTGAACTGTTGTTCAGTGGTTCTGTGTGCAATCTCTATACTCTCCAGTTGTGCTATAAGACCATTCCTTTCTTCAGTAAGTTTCAGCCTTTCATTTGAGACATATTCCATGACTTGGACAATGGATCCATCCTTGTCCCTTAACTGCTGGCTGAGTCCACTGAGTAATTCCTTCTGCTGACTTAATTGAATGTCCATACAGTTAATTTGCTCATCTTTTACTTGCAATTCGTTATTTAGGCAAGATTGTTTCACACCTGACTCTCGCATCTTTTCTGACTCTGCATGGAGCAGCGCATGCAGTTGCTCTATCTTTTCTTGTAAGAGGGCAATCTGTTGACAGTCATTATAATGACTAATTTCTCTCTCATTAAGTGTAAACTCTGTCTCCTGCCTCTGTGACAAGGCTCTATCCAATTCGCCTCTCAAAGAATCTAAATCAGACTGGTGACTTTGCTGCAATTGTTTTATTATAGCCTGTAAAGAGGATTTTTCTTCCTCTAATGCAACTAATCTCTCAGATATAGTTTGTGATAAAACAGACATATCTTTATCAGTACACTCTTTGCTGGCTTCAAGTTTTCGAAACTCATTTTCCATAGCTTGTAGAGCCTGCTGCAAACCGACGTTTTCATTATCTTTCTCGTGAACAGATGCTAATATCTTTTCAAGTTGGACTCTAGATGATGATGCCTCCAACTCTTTTGCCTTAAGTTGATCAGAACCTAGCCTGATTGCTGAAGCTGCCTCTGCTAACTTTTCCTGCAAACTGTCTAAGTCCTGTTTAAGAGCATTAACTTTAAATTCTTTCGACCTCATTTCATTTTCAACACTTTTCAACTGTTCCACAAGGAGATTCTTATCTTGTGTTTTCCTATCTAGGACAACTAACCACTCTTTCTCAGAGTCCTGCAGAATTTGCTCTATTTTTTGAATGTTTGCTTTTAATCCAGCAATTTCTTCATCTTTGACACTAACCTCAGCTTGAAGTCTCTCCTTCTCGGACATCATTCTCTCCATAATTTCATTCATGCTCCTGGACTGCTGCTGTGTTTGACATTGCAATTGCTCCTGCAGTGCCCCCATCTGATGGTCATGACGTCTTTCGAGCTCATTCTTCTCTGCAACAAGTTTTTGAAGTTCCTGTCGTAGATGCATCTTTTCATCTTTGGATTCAGTGAGATGTTTTTGGTGGTCCTGTTTTGACAAAGTAATCTCCTCATTTAGCCTCTTATTTTGCTCCTCTACTTTCTGCATCTCCGTTACTAAATGCTCTGTGTGTTTAACTTGGGTGGTATACTGACTATTAATTGCATGAAGGGTCATCTCTCTCTGCTCAAGGTTTTCTGTTAAAGCATTAATTTGAGCTGCCACTTGAATATGCTGAGATTTCAGTCGTTCCATTTCTACTGTTAATGATGACATGTTTGCTTGATGGGCGGCAAGCGCTTCTTCTTTTTGCTTTGTAAGACAGAGGTTAAGCTCTTGCATTTTCTGAAGTTCCTGACTGATCGAGGACAACTCGGTCCTCATGTTTTTCATGGTAACCTCTGCTGTTTGAAGCTCAATGCTACTGTCACTGAGGGCCTTGCTAAGTGTAGACACTTCATCAGTCCTCTGGGAGAGCTGTTTTCTGAGATCTTGTAACTCATTAGACTGAAAAGCACACCTCTCTTGGAGGTTGGCAAAGGCACTTTCCTTCTCATCTGTTGACTTACTCAGGGCTGCAGACTGTGTAGAGAATAATTGAATTTGACTCTGTAGCTGTGATACCAACTCTGTGCTTTCGATCAGCTTGGCTTTAAAGAGATCAGCCTCCTCTGCTCTCTTCTGGATATCTTGAACGGAATGAGACTGGTCCACAAGAGCAGCATCCTTTTCCTCCAATACCTCTTTCAGACTTGCCAATTCTGACAACTGTGCTTGGAGGGTAATGTTGAGCTTTGAGGTGGACTCTTGAAGATGTGAAATCTGTTCTTTCATGCTCTCACACTCTGACTCTTTAGCTTTAAGTTGAGAATTGAGATTTTCATTGATTGTTGCAGAAGTTGTTTGAGATTCGCGGATGCATTGTTCTTTTTCTTTCAAAGTCTCTTTCAATGTGGACGACTCAGAAGTTAGGTTATCCAACTGACTTCTGAGCTGTAGGGTGGAAACTTCAAGCTCTGAAACATGTATTCCCAAACTGACATTGTCATCAAATTTCTGTTTCAATTGGACCTCTTGCTCAGCAATTCTGCTACTGAGCTCTCTGTTCTTTTCGGCTGCATTGCTCAGTTCACTTTGGAGAGAAGTAATGGTTTCTAAATTTGAATGAAGTTGAGTTTTGAAATGCTCTGTGTCTGAGGTGAACTCTCTGAGAATGTGAAGCTCTTTCTCATTCTGTTGCACTAAAGCATCTTTCTCTTGTAGGCATTTTTGTAGAGTCTGGGCTTGAGCCTGTAGCCCTGCTATAACCTCCATCTTCTGGCTTGTTTGACCATCACACTCCACACACTTTGCCTGTAACTGCTGTATTAGCATCTCTTGCCGTTTCAGAAAATTCTGTTTTTCTTGTATTGTCAAACTAAGACTCTCCTTATCTGAGGATAATATTTTTAGCTGTTCTGTCAAATTAGACACTTGGCTGTCCCTCTCACAGATAGCTGTCTTAAGACTTGCAATTTCTTCATGTCTCTCAAACTGCTCCATCACCAATTTCTCAGCGTCAGATTTTAATCTTACATTGTGCTCTTTTAATACTTGAGTACTGCCTGTTAGGTCCACTACTTCAGTTTGCTTCTGGTCCACTTTCTGCCTCATCTCGTAGTTTTCTGCTGTAAGTCTTTCCACTGTGGTTTTGAGCTTGGTGACGTCGCCATCCATCTTTGCAGCACTCTCAATCATGGCATCTTTGTGTTTTTGCAGCTCCTCTGTCACATTTTGTAAGGTCTGTTCTTTTTCCTTTATACACCTTTTCAGCTCTGCGCACTTGCCACTGAGAGAAACAACCTCACCCTGCGTCTTGGATACAAGGTCTTTGTGGAGCAGGACTTCATTGCTGTAAGAGCTACATTCTTCTGTTTTCTGCTTAAGCATGGTGTCCTTCTCCATCAGCCCTGACTTAAGAGCAGACCCCTGCTCCTGAAGAAGCGATAAAGTCTCCTGAAGTTGTGCAAGTTCTGTTTGCTGGGCTTCCATCTGAACACACTGATCTGATACGGTCTTTTCCTTCTCATTCAAGTAACTCTGGAGTTGATTCGCTTGTGCTATCAAGCTTTCAACTTGATCCTGTAAACGTGTAGTTTTCTCATCCCGCTTTCTTAATGTTTCTGATAGATCATTAAGTTGAATCGCCTTCTCCAGCAAACTCTCTGAATTTGCCTGCTTGTTTTGCACAAGTTCTTTGTTTAATTCATCAGCTGCCACACAAAGTTCCTCTTTATCTTTTAATAAGCCTTCAATTATCTTACGATTTTCTGAGTGTTGCATTTCAAGCCCTGAAATATTCTCTTGAAGTGAACCATTCTCAACAGTTAGTTCAGAGATTGAGGCAACTTTCTGTGCTAAATCCTGTTGTAGTCTCTGATTATCCTCTGCTAAACTTCTTAGCTTCAAGGCAAAATTAGAGTTCTCCTCGGCAGCCACCTTAAGCCTTCCATCAAGGTCAGATGCAACCGTTACTTGCTGGGTAAGCTCTTTCTCTCTGATTTCATAGGCAATGCGGAGTTGTTGATTTTGCTCAGTGAGAGCCTGTATGTGGTTATGCAAGATACAAATCTCTGCTTGCTTTTGCTCCATGCCTTGCCTTATTCTTACGTTCTCTGCGAGATGGTTCTCCAAACCTGTGCTTAGCTCTGCCTTTTCTGACTCAAGCTTCATGACGTTGTCATTCATGACACCAAGCTGGCTGCTAAGCGTCATCAGTGACTCATTCCTCTTGTTCAGCTCCTCTCTGTAATTATTACATTCTTGTGTCATGTTTTTGAACATTGCTTTGTTCTCTTCGATTTGCTGGTGAAGCTGCGAGCATTCTCCGCAAAGTGATTCAGTGTCAGCCTGCAGCTTTGATATAACACTTTTCTGTTTGAGAACTTTGTTTTGTAACGAGTTGCATTCTTTCTCTTTCTCTTTCAATACTTCTTCCTTTACCATTAGCCCAGATTTTAGGTTGCTATCCTGCTCATTAAGCAGAGACAACCTTTCTTGAAGTTGTATTTGCTGAGTATGCTGGGTCTGTATTTGTGCTCTAAGTTCAGCAACTGTTTGCTCATTTTTTTCCAAGGTTTGCTGGAGCTGCTCAATCCGAGAGCTCATGTTTTGCATCAGTTCCTGTAGTTGTGCCACTTTTTCCTCTCTGTCCCTGAGCAGCCGGTTAAGGTGACTACATTCATTTGTTTTCTCCAGAAGAGTTTCTGAGATGGACTGTGTGTTTTGTTCAAGGATTCTATTTAGTTCAGTGATTCTAATATTCAGCTCATCTTTGTCTTTTTGTAGCCCTTCAATAATCGTACTGCTTTGTGAATGTTGTGTTTCAAAGGTATATATCTTGGCTTGTAGGGAGTCCCTTTCGGCTGCAAGTTCTGAAAGAGATTTTCCTGTTTCAGTTACTTCGAGATCAAGTCTCTGATTCTCTTTTGTAAGGCTATTTACTCGCGTCTCTAGTCCACTATTAAGTTCGAGAAGGGTTGTAACTTCCTTATTAAGCTGATCCATGTGCTGCTTTTGTGACTCAAGGTCCTCAGTCAGACCCTTAAGGTTGCTTTGCAGTTTTTGTTTTTCAGTCTTTATGTTTTTCAAAACGTTCTTGAGTTTTGAGATATTTTCCGATTTGCTTCTGAGCTCTTGCCCAAGCTGTTCATTTTCTGAATTCCTACTCTGCAATTCAGCACTCAATTTCTGTCTCTCACCCTTTGACTCTTTCTGGGTTGTCTTTAGTTGGTCTTCCAATGACATTATGGTTTCTATTTTTTCTTGCACCACCTTTTTGGCATGTTCCTCACTCTCAACTTGCTCCTCCAGCTGTTTAGACAGCCTCTGTATATCTTGGTTGCATCTTTCCACCTCTGCAAGAAGCTTGTTCCGTTCCTCCTTAAAGGTTTTGAGTTCTTTCTCGTAGGTCTTTGCTTGATCATGAAGTTCTTCCTTAAGTTTTTCATTCCTGGTATTCTTATCCTTGAGCTGCAATACGAGTCCTTCTGACTCCTGCAGTTTCTGGGTGGTCAATGTCATTTGTTCCTTCAGTGACGACAGCTGTGCTTTACATTCAGAGAGATGACTGTTATGGCCCACGTTCTGCTTCTGGATCTCCCCACGCAGGTCCTGAATTGTTTCCTTATCCTCTTCCACCTGCTTTGTCAGGTCCTCTACCTCAATCATTTTAGACTCCCTTTCCTCTTTGATCATTTTCAATTCAGTCTCTGCATCCTTTAGCTTTTCGACCAAATCTGAAATCTTCTCATTCAGTGCTTGCTGGTCAGAGTCCTGAGAGTCTTGGATGATCTTCATCTCCCGCTGTGACTTACTCAGGGCACTTTCAATACGAACAAGGTCCTCTTGTTTGAGCTTTACTTCCTGTTTCAGCACTGTTATTTGATCTGTGTATTCCAACAAGCTACCAGAGAGAGCTGATATTTCGTTTTCCTTATCGGTCAGGATATCTTTTAGGTTATCGATTTCACGTTCACAGCTTTGAAGGTCATGGATGAGCTGGGCTCGCTCTTCCAGGTGGTTTGTGTTCAATTTATCCAGCTCATCATTCGTCTGATCAAGGTCAGTCTGAAGAGTTTCTATGACCACTTCTTGCTTCTGTGTCTACAATTTTGTTGGGGGAAAAAACAACGCCATTACTACTGTACCTTGAGGCCATGGAACATTTTCACTTCGAAAATATTTTTTATAATACCTATGGAACAAAAATGATCAGAAATAAGCATGGTCAATTAAAAGGAAAAGAAATAAACATTTGGATTGATTGCGACCCACCTTTTCCTTTAGCACACTCAACTTTTGCGTGAGGTCCACAACCGTGGTCGTCAACTCCAAACATTGTTTTTCAAACCCACTGCATTTCATGGATACTTCCATAAGCTGAAAGAGGAGCATTGTTATGATTAATGGTGATATTGAAACGATAATATGAATTACTGCTTGATGTAGGTTGTTCCATTAAACAAAATCAAAGATGTCAATCTTACATTGTGTTCAGTTTGAAGGAGCTTATCCGACACATCTTTGTGCTGGGATTCCTTGTCCCTCAAAGACTCTCGGAGGCTATCAATGAGCTCCAGCTTCTCAGAGGTCTTGGCCAGTGTGTGTTCCTTCTCAATAAGTGAGCTTTCCAGACACTCTTGTGTGTCACTCAGCCTGATTAATGCCAAAGACAAGAAAGCACTATGCTAAGTCTAAACTACAAAAGTTTACAATGCCACAAACAAAACATGATATATATATATATATATATATATATATATATACACACACACACGATGAATCATTATCAGGGATTACCAGTGAATATTGTTTCTTTACTAGGGCGTTTAGTACCTCGTGTTTGTTTCTTTTTCAATCATTCAATGTATTACGATTCTCTTTGGTGAGGATTTCTGAATCATCACGCGAGGTCCCGAACGATTGTATATATTCCAGAAAAATAAATATTTTGTCTGCATTTAGCTAGTTTAAATATAAAGGACTAACTTCACTGTAGTACATAATAAGCATGACCAGTGCCACTGTGCTGTTTTTTTGTTTGTTTGTTTGTTTACCTTTATTAATCCCCTTGGGGAAATTATTCCTCTGCATTTGACCCATCCTAACTACTTAGGAGCAGTGGGCAGCCACCGGGCAGCGCCCGGTGACCAATTCCAGTTCTGAAGCCAATGCCTTGGTCATGGGCAGTGACAGGAGTATTAACCTAACATGCATGTCTTTTGATGTGGGAGGAAACCGGAGCACCCGGAGGAAACCCACGTGAACACGGGGAGAACATGCAAACTCCGCACAGAAAGGCCCCATTCGGGGTTTGAACCCAGGACCTTCTCCCTTTGAGGCAACAGTGCTATCCACTGGGCCACCGTGCCACCCAAGTGATTGGTGATTTTCACCCTTGGTTTCAATGAGGAATGCTAACAATGCTAAAAGGGGATTTTAGGGAAATTAACCAATTTATCCCAACTTGATCCACTTAATCACGCTGCTTTGAGATATATTTTAAACTCAGGCTATAGGACTCATCACTGCACATTGTACAATCTGGTCGGATGGTCTTCACTTATTATGCGCA
>OMOX01173006.1:0-10615 GCA_900312595.1 Guentherus altivela | reverse complement strand
CCCAAAACCTCACGTGGCAGAATAACCCACAGCACCTATGTGGTGGCAGTCTACCCAGATCACCTTAGTGTAGTTTTGTTCTATGTTCCCATGTTTTGGTGGTTCCTCCGAGGGGGGAGGAAATGTTATGTCTCTTTAAATGTGTAATGACGTCTCACGTCTGGTGGGTTTACGACATGTTAACGAAGGTTTTGCGGCATTCCGTCTAGTTATAGTAATGACATAGTAACTTAAGTAAAGAGCAGAGATAAGAGAAACTACGGTGTGGTCTCTGCTATTCAAACTCAACAATGTGTGTTTACTGTTGACAAATTAATTAAATTATTTCTCTGGATGAGATCTGTTTCCACATCATTGTCTTCTCATTCTGCGCTGGTTTCTTCTGTCCGTCCTGATAAGAACACCTTAGCCTTAGACCACCTTACTTTTATGGCTCAGAGCCATGGGTAAAGGCAGTGTTTGGAAGCACATGATACTATAACCGTACTTAACCCACTCAACCTCTTCTCCTTGTAAAATTCAGATGTAGGTAGTTTGAATGTCTAACATTCAAACATGCCATCTAAACAATATTTTGGTGTTCAACAAAAATATTTTTTCACAGAGCACAAAAAGACACAGGGCAGGTTCGGGCATGCATTAAATTGTCTCAAACAAATATGCATTATTAAATTATTATCATTATTATTATTATTGCCCCTAAACACACTATATAACATTAAAATAAATACAAGTAAACTTTGATGCAATTAAAAGTAACAGGATGTTCTTATGTTTTCCAAAAAGTTATTGATATCTTGAAAGAGGGCTGGGAAAACACAGGTTTGGTTCCCAAACCTCTCCTCGAGTGACCCCAGCTATTCCTTGTATTGGTTAAATTGTAACTACAAACACTGGGGTGCCTCAAGGAGAGGTTTGGGAATGGCTATGCTAATACATGACAGACATAAAATCAATGTCTTGTATCAAACAAGACTATCATCAGCAAGCAACAGCCCACCAAACTGGATTTTTGAAGATGTGGTGTTCAAGCTGTCAGAGGACAGAAAAAGCAGCGGCAGACCCAAAAAGCTGTCTGCATCTGATGACCAGCACTTAATGGTCACTTCCCTGAGGGACAGAAGGAAATCTAGTGAAGTGTTTGCTCAGCATCTGGCCCCATAGTTAAGGACCTTGAGAAGAAGTCTTGTAAGAAATGGTCTTGTACGGTGTGTTGCAGCTAAGAATCCATTCTTGAGGGAAGGCAACAAGCAGATGAGATGGCAGACAGTCTTATGGAGTTAAGAACCCAACAACTAATGAGCAAAAATGTCATCTTTCAGCATGATAATGACCCCTAGCACATCGCAAACACAATTAAGACCTACTTGGAGCCTCTTTACCCACTTTACAAAAAAATAACACTTACTGCTCAGATAAATACTGTAGCTTAAAACTAAATTTTCCTGGGTGGCCTAAGGCTTTTGCAGAGTACTTTATCTCTAACCCTGGGCCTATCACATCTAAATATACTATAGGAGAGAGACATGGTTCACTCCCAGGTAAGAAAAGCCAGTTAAATGCTTGTGTTTACCCTAAATCCCACAGAATTCAGTATAAAGCCAGTGTCCACTCACGTGATGGGGATTTTGCACAGGCCAACCAGAGGATATATGATGACATCGAAGATAGGAACAAATATAAGAATCAGCAGAGGATTCAGCAGCTACAGCACAGGGTGATGAGAAAAACACAACCCTTAGATGACTATAAAAGCACCTTAAAAATCATTATGTCATAAATGGTAATGTAAACTGTTGAACACATATAGAGAGTATTGAGAATATTCTTGGCCAATTCAGCCTCTTAAGAGAGTAGAGGGTTGGTGACCTATAGTTGTAAGCAGCTTTGGGTTCAGGGATGGACAGTGATTTGTATTCTAAGTGCTATTAACAAAGTCAAATGTCAGTCACTGGTTTTAAAGAAGTTGTTGAAGGTGCATTTGTTTTAGCTCACTAGTTGAGAGGGTTTTGGAATGGAATACATGGGTGTATTGGATTGTAACTACAAATACTGGGGAGCCTCGAGGAGAGGTTGGGAAATGCCAAAGCTAACAAACTGACAGACATACAATCATAGTTTTATAGCAACAAGGCTATTGTCTGTAAGCAATAGCCCATCAAACCAAATTTTAAAGATGTTGTGATCAAGCTGCCATAAAGAAGCCTGGCTCTAACATGGTATGGGGGTGCATGTCAGCCAACGGTGTAGGCGAATGATGAATGCAGAGACACAGATTTTGATCAGATGTTCATGATGCACCTTCAGGAAAACGACTGATTGGCAAACACTTCATCTTTCAGCATGATAATGACCCTAAACACACTGCAAACACAATTAAGACCTACTTGCAGCCTATTTATCCACTTTACGAGCAAATAAACACTTAATCCTTACTTAGTTACTTAGATAAATAGCTTTAAACATAATTTTCTTGGATTGCCTAAGACCTTTGCAGGGTACTGTAACCCTTACTCTAGGTTGCACTTCTACCCAACTGGCTTTGTAGGGTTTAGTAAATTAAATGAAACTAGAAAAGTGAATGAAGAGAGTTCCTTGGTAAAGAGTCTGGTGTTACTCTACCTGCATCTGGTCTGGCTTCAGGGTGATGGAACTTCCCTGGAAGGATAATAAAGACAGCTTCACCTTTACTGCCTTAACTGCTTTACAACCAAGCCTCATATGAATGGCAGACCATATTGCAACATAATTATGACAAAGGGAGAGGCCGGTTTACAGGAAAGACATGAGTAATCACATGTAATTTCACTGATATGAGACCGTTAAAGGCAATCTTTAATGGTTTAACACCTGCAAATGTATCTGGTTTTATCATTTATATGACATCACATGCAAAGAAAATATTTAACAAGAAACAACTTACGAGAGCCATGTTCATTCTGGTGGCTTGGAGTGTCCAACGGGAGCCCTAGGAGAAAGAAAGTAAGTTTTAAGTTACACTTTATTGATCCCTGTGGGGAAATTAGTCCTCTGCATTTGACCCATCCCATCTACTTAGGAGCAGTGGGCAGCCACCGTCTGACGCCCTAGGACCAACTCCAGTTCTAAAGCCAGTGCCTTGGTCAAGGACAGTGGCAAGAGTATTAACCTAACATGCATGTCTTTTGGTGTGGGGGAAATGGGAGCACTCAAAAGCCCAAAGGGGCATGTAAACTCCACACAGACAGGCCCCACTTGACTGAAATGAGGTTAGAACCAAGGGCCTTCTTGCTGTGTGCCACAATGGTGCTGTACATGTATTATTCAAAATTAAGCAAATTCAATTTATTTAATGCTTGAGATTTCTTAATAAGTCAGAATAGGACAGAATAATAAACCCCTAAAACACAGGCTTTACAGGTGGCCAAATAAACTTCTAACATCGCCAGTGATGTGGGGAAGGATGCTGTGCTGTGTTCATGTTTTAATGAGCCTGTTCAAAAGAGGACTGTTCCACAGGACGTCTAGGAGTGAAGAATGGAGGAACGGAGGCCCCCGTAATCAGATGGCTGTGTTGGGTGTCAGCCAGAAGAGATGTAAAAGTGTCACTGTAGCAGGGAGATTAGGACGAGAGAACCAAACAAAACAAACTACCATCTGTCCCAGAAAACCGAACCTTGTCTTTGTTCAAGGGTTCTGCAGGTTTTACAAAGTTATATGTAAGACCCCATAAAAATCTACTGAAAATAATGGAGAGAGGGCTGGGAAGGCTGGGGTTCAGGGGTGGGTGACAGAACTGAACATGTGGAACTACAAATGGACAATATAAGTTCAAGGACACCAGCTGCCCCACAAAAACAATTATCTGTTTTGTCAAACCACAATAAAAACATTCTAGGGCAAAATCAAATCATAAAAATTTGAAGACGTTATGCCATTTTTATAAGACCTCTAAAAAAATGACATTTGACCCTTTTATTGCTTTTTAAAGCCCTTAAAACCAAAATGTTGCTACAATAAATAGGACAGGAGACTACATCCAATATCCAATGACAGTTAACCCTCCTACCAGGCAATGTTGCTTATGCCAATCACAATCATCTATCATCACCAGTCACGAAATAATAATGCAGGAGTTTAGACTTAAAGTCTTAAGAGTTGATTAATTTATTCCCAACACCAGAATTCCCACACTTTTCACCAATTAATTTTTGGTGTACTTTTTTTCCATTACTTTTTACCCAATTTCCATGACAATAGTATCATGAGTAAAGTAGCATTTACACATATTACCATGTTGTAAACTTGAGATGCTGAATGTGAACTACAACTTGAACAATGGCAAATACACTATCGGATAGGAAGATATATCTGAACATTTCTTTCATATCTGCAAAATTTTCAAAACATGAAAGTGTAAAATAAAGGGGAGTAATTAACATGACCGATCAAAATTCATTAAAATTGTATGACTTTTCCATAGCCTTCTGGATCTTTCATCTTTTTCTAAAACCTTTCCAGGTCTGGAAAACATAATCTCAAATTCCGTGGGAATCCTCTAAACCAGTGGCATCATAGCTTGCTGTTCTGTACACATAAGGGTTTGTGTTGTATATATGAGGGCTCAGTTCATATACAATTGGGTCGTGTTACCTGCTGGTCAAACAGAGCCCAGAACATGGGCAGAGGAACAAAGAGCAGCAGGACTCGTAGCACCATCTTAATCTCCTGGATCAGATGCTTCTGTTAAAGAACACATTAGTTTCCACTGTAATGGTTACCAATATCATGTCTTTGGCACCAAAGACACTGCAAAAGACATATATTAAACAGGGCTGGACAAATCGCCCGGTCGTTGTCTTGGACTAGTTTTGCAAAGCCGGGGAACTGCCAAGCAATTAGCGTAAATAAATCTTATTTAACATCAGTGTCTCTCTCTTGCTCACAAATATGTTGTCCCTGATTAATGAACAATACAAAATTATGATGGGCAACCAGATAGCCCAGAGGACTACCAAAGATATTTAGATATTTAGATATTTTGTCCACCCCTGTTGAGCACACAGAAATGTCACTCAAATACTTTAGATTTACACACTTGGACAAGTAATTCCAGTTCACTTTCAAGAGAAACACCTTATTTTGGTGTAGCATGCTGTAGGAATCCCTGGCCGTGTCTTCAAGGCATATGCTGACCAGCTGGCAGACGTATTCAGACATTTTCAACCTCTCCCTGCTCCAGTCTGTCACCCCCACTTGGTTCAAGATGACCACGATCTTCCCTGTCCCCAAAAACTCAAAAGTAACCTGCCTTAATGACTATCACCCCATAGTACTTACTTCTGTCACCATGGAGTGCTTTGAGTGGCTGATGAAGCCTCACATCCCCTCACTAGAGGAACACCTATGTGAGGATGATGTTCATTGACAACAGCTCAGCATTCAACACCATAGTAACCTCTAAGCTCATCAAGAAGCTCAGGGACCAGGGACCTCCCACTGTAACTGGATCATGGACTTCGTAACGGCCAACATGTCAAGCCATCACCACTTCCTCCACACTGACTCTTAACACTGGGGCCCCTCAGGGCTGTGTGCTCAGCCCTTCTGTACGCTCTATTCACCTATGAATGCATGGCCATGCACAGCTCCAACACCGTCATAAACTTTGCTGATGATACCACTGTCATTGGCCTTATCATAGATGGCGATGAGACAACCTACAGAGAGGTGAAAGTCCTGGTAGAATGGTGCCAGGACAACAACCTCTCTCTCAAACTCAGCAAACAAAGGAAACGATCGTGGACTACAGAAAGCACCACGAGGGAGGACACACTCCCATCCTCATCAACGGGGCTGAGGTGGAGAGGGTCAGGAGTTTTAAATTCCTTGGTGTCCTATCATGATCCCATCACACAGACACTGTGGTCAGGACAACACATGAATGCCTATTCTTTCTGCGAAGGCTGAGGAAATTTGGTATGGCGCTCCAGATCCTCACCAACTTCTGCAGGTGCATCATAGAGAGTACCCCGTCCTATCCTAGCGAAGACTGCACCGCACATCAAAGGAAGTGCACTTCTGGCTATGTATAATTACTACTCCAGGAGGTCCCTGAAGAAGGCCCTAAGAATCATCAAGGACCACAACCACCCCCACCAAAAACTGTTTTCTCCACTCCCATCTGGCAAACGTTATTGGAGCACCTGGCAGCTTCTACCTTCAAGCTGTAAGGCAAGTAAGTCTGAATTGTTGACTACTTGCAACTTGAACTCTGTTTCTTTCAGATAAACAATTTTTCAATTGAACAGCTTTTTTTCAATTTGCACACTGGTTTTGTAATACTATTTTGCTTAATGTGTTGTTGTATTGCAATCCTGGTTGTTTTGCTTGTGTGTTTGTTTGGGAGGGGCTCACAGATCAAAAATGTCAGTGTTTGGCTGCATCTACAGCTGTACATTGACAATGAATAAACCTGAACTTGAATCATTTTGGTGTAGAGTGCTGTATTATTTTGGTATAGGGTGCTGTATTTAAAAATACAAGACCAGGGCACTTGGGTAGTGCAGCAGTCTACATGCTAGCCTACCACTGCAGAGGACCGGGGTTTGATCCCTAGCTGGAGTACATTCCGGCTGGTCGGGCATCCTAACAGACTCAATTGGCTGTTTTCAAGAATAGAAGCTGGTCAGGGGGTTTCTCTGTCGTTGCTGCACTAGCAACTCTTACTGGTTGCTCGGGGCGCCTGCAGAGAAAGTGGAATCAATGGGAAATAACGTGTGCCTCCGCACGCAGTATGTTCCCTCTGTGAAGTCTGACGATGTAGGTGATAAGAAGAGGCCTTGACACATGTGCCTCAGAGGAGGTATATGATGTCCACTTTCCCCAGGATGTGTTGGGAGATGGCAGAAACAAGGGTTTTGGCAATTACCAAATTAGAAGTAAAAGGTGAAAAATATGCATTAAAACACAAAACACAATACCGAGTACTTTTCTTCGGCCCAGTCAAGCCAATGTTTCCTGGCTGGTTCATACTTGGACCTCTTACAGCGGTTGTTGATGGCGAACTGTAAACCATAAGAAATACTGATGAGAAAAAAAGACAACATGGTATATTTTTTTGCTGGGTTGTCTGCTGTTATGTTAGACATAAAACAGGGCATCACACATCCAAACCAAGGCAGGTGTTTCACAAATAATATTTCTGAAAGCAATGCGGGCCTGGTATAAATGTAATAACTCACCCCGGTGCACTTCCACACATCCAACAAAACATTTCCCTCTGGCGGGTTCTTCTTGTAAAGCCTGCTGCCAGAGATGAATACAACTGCACAGAACATACAGGGGGTGAGACTCAGACCAGCAATGTTAAATGTTACTTTGCAGATATGACAGATGTTACAGTGGCTCGACGGAGTTATGATTACCAATATTAGGTTCTGGTTCAATTTCAAGGTAGTTTGTCAATGTACAGCAACAAACATAATCCGAACGTCAAAATGCTTGATCTGTGTGAGCTCCTCGAAGACAAACTAACCAAAAAAAGTGCAATACAGAAAACAAGCTTGATATTTTTATGCAGTAGGTGAAATAGTGACAAAACAAAAAATTAACTGCTCATTTTAGCAAGGGTGCTATCGTTTAAAAATGTTTTAATTTTATTTTAGTTATATTTTGATAGTTCAAGATCAATATTATTGGGAGTTTATTTTAAAAAGATATATTATTTTTTTCGACTGAATTACAGATGATAAATAGTGCCAGCTGTATCCCTATGGAGCCTCAAGGGGGTAGCCAAAGGGCCACATGCCGGCAAAAAATAGTACAAAAGCAAAACCAGTGGAAAGAGTCAGTAGTTCTCTATCAGTCGTCTTATGGCTTGGAGGCAGAAGCTGTCTCTGAAACAGATGCTCCAGTACCGAACAGATAAGTTAATAATAACTATTAATTAATAGTTCATAATAATAATTATTCTGCTTTGGCGTAATATCTCTTCAAACAGTGTTCCACAGTTGCTATAAGGACCGAACAGGCAACACTCCCATTAAAAGGTGTGTCCTCTCCTCGCCTCTTTGACCTCTCTGAGTTTCTGTTGTCTATGAGTAATACACTGCTGTAAGGCACAAACACATTCATCATTCAGCCAGTCCCCCACCCCACCCCACCCCAACACAAACAGAGGGGACTGACTGTGACCTCTCTACTTCAAAAACATGGCTTTTGTTGTGATAGAATGTTGGACGCAGTCACCCAACCATGAATCCCATCTGGCTCAGTAGGACCAGGAGTCAGAAGCAGCCAACAGAAAGGCGCCACGGGACAGACTGACTGACTGACAGACAGGTAGACAAAAGCACAAAAACCCATATAGACAGGCATGGAGCAAATTTCAACAAGGCCTGATGAAGAAAGGTCTCCATTCTAAAGACCTTTACTGACTGATTTAAATATGCCTTTCATTCAACAAAACTCATAACTCCCTGGTCAAACTCACTTGCTCACTCTTCCCGCCCACCTCAAACTCACTCAACCACACACACACTGTCTTTCTCTCTCTCTCTCCCCTAACTCCCCCATTATTGAACTAAATGAGAGACTAGCTCTCAGTAGTAATTTTAGCAAATGCTACACCAGAGGTGTCAAACTCATTTCAGTCAGAGGGTCATTTGGGACCCTGTTTGTGCCTAAGTGGGCCAGACCAACCAAATTATTGTATAGTAGGCCAATAATAACAAGGCAAAAACCACACCTTTATATTGGGTTTGTCTTTGTATTTCATGACGAAATAGGACATAAGGTAGTGTGCCAAAGTAGTAAACAATGACAGGCTACTTTAATGCTGTGTTGTGCTTAATGAAAACGTCTGCTTTAAAAATAACAATATTTTTAATTAAGTAGCATGCAAGATAATGCAAACCTATTTTTGACACTCCTCTGTGACCGTCAAAGTCCCATTGACACCATGAATGAATGTGGCCAACTGCGTGACTTCAGTGAGGTCAGTACACTCATCAATAGTAGCCTAAGAAGCAATGACTTAACTTTGTTCTTCAGTTGGTTGTTCAAATATCCAGCGAGATCCAAAATTCTATCTGCTACTGAATTTCTCGTCAGGCTTATGTTAGCAAAAGCCTGACACTTTATAGGGCTCACAATATAAGCACCTTCAAGCACGCATGTCCTTACAAACTGTAAGGGTCCTTCGAGTATGTTTTTGATGCTATTTCATAGGCAATAAGGTAGCTTGCTTTCACAGCTACATCACTTATCTATCAGCTACGAATAAATACAGACTGCTGTTTTGTTAGTCCTGCCAACAATTAATCAACTTTATCGGTTCTCAGTTGCCCTTGAAAATCGTTGTATTTTGTATGGTGAGTCTGATAATGGCACACTGCTTCGAGCACTACTGTGTGCTGTGAACATATCAAGCACACAAGCTTTCCATTTATCTCATTGAAGGAATAGGAACTGGTCCATTCTCTTGGAAAACACAGCCCACCATGTTTGACACCTTTAAAGGCTACAAATCCATTGGCATGTGTTGCGCAGGCAGGAAGATAGAAGGGCACATAGCAGACTTCAGCCTAACTGTTGGGCCCAAGCTAGTCATGAGCCATACCTTACGTCTGTTACGTGCCATTTGATCTTCATGCATGCTAGTTATGGACTCACTAGGTATTATTATAGGTTTGGTTTGTTTTATAGCGGAGTCACTAACTAATAGCCAATGGTTTGCAAACAGTGACACATCAAATGCTGCATATTTAATTAAAGAAGAAAAAATCATCATTATGAATGAAGTATGAAAAATTTAAACAAAGACTGTTTCTGCTACCAAGGCCAGAGAAGACTGTTGGAGGGAAATTGTTGATATTTGGTTCATAGTCTAAAAGAAGATTTGAATATTCTGTGCCAAAATTTGAATAGGCTAAAATAGCTCATATAAAAACTGTTGACAACTTTAGCCTATATTAGTGTCTGGCAACTAATAAGCAGTTAGCGGCATAGTAACTCTTGAGTTTTCCCTGAATTTCTGAAATCCGGCCCATCAGACGGTTTAATCCATCATGGTGTAAATTCACAAAGCTACATCATAATCCATCACCATGTACATCCACGAAGCTACGTCGTAAAGCTACGCGAGGCTAACATTAGCTAACTGGTTAACATTTTTGATCAATGAAAGAGGGTAATAAAAGTCAGGATAAAATTTGGACAGGGAACAATAAAACACTTGGGTTTTATTTATTATAACACCAAAGTAAACAAGACTACGGGCCAGCCAGGCACACGCGCACAAACCCCAAAAGCAGAAATTGCAGAGCAGAACACCAGAGTGACTGTGACACAAGAGACATCTAGAGGCTGAAATTAAATATTACCACCGATACAAGGTGCTTCCTGAGCTTTTGATAACTATGAATGTATTGCAAAAAATGTTAATGACCAAATTACAAAAATCGACTTTGATGCCCTATGAAAATATTCGAGTTTTATGACCCATCCCTAGCATAAACCCCCAAACCTTTGGTAATCAGGTTGTGTGTGTGCAAAGATCAGTCTGTTTCTGTTCACTGACATCAATCTAACTTGAGCAACTGTACCAAACACTCTGGAATTCCATGAAAACACA
>OMOX01172980.1:5427-17108 GCA_900312595.1 Guentherus altivela | reverse complement strand
ACCTCATCAAGCTGCTTGCAGATGGTTTTGTAGCCCATTCCAGCCTTGTGCGGGTCTACAATCTTGTCCCTGACGTCCTTAGACAGCTCTTTGGTCTTGTCCATGGTGGAGAGGGTGGAATCTGATTGATTGATTGATTCTGTGGACAGGTGTCTTTTATACAGTTAACGAGTTGAGATTCGGTGTACTTTCTTAAAGCGAGAGAACTAATCTAACCGGTCTGTGGGAGCCAGAATCCTTGCTGGTTGGTAGGGAATCAAATACTTATTTCACTTAATCAAATGCAAATAAATTTATAACTTTTATAGGATGTGATTTTCTGGAATTTTTTTTAATATTCTGTTTCTCACTGTTAAACTAAACCTACCATTACAATTACAGACTGTTCATTTCTTTGTCAGTGGGCAAACTTACAAAGTTGGCAAGGGATCCAATAATTGATTCCTTCACTGTACATTTAATGCAAAAGAGGAATAACATATACATTGGACATTAGACTATACATATATACGTATGTACATTTGGACATATAGTACATTGTAGGCACCTGTGAGGTATGGGGCTATGGTAAATATGTACATTGTATACAGTTTGTATTTTCAGCAGTGCAAGGATTGCTATAAGTTAGTGGGTTGAGACGTAACGGATGTGTCCGCAGAGTTGCTGGGGTTTATCATTGTTTCATAGTGCTAAGGTGGCTTGTTGAGCCGAGAGAGCTTTCGGGGAGAAGCTGTTGAGTGCCTGTTTCAGACATGGAATGAGCGTTAGATGGAAAATGTGAATCAAACCCCTTTCAAAATCTCCCTGCAATTCTTCAGATCTGGCATTTCCTTATCTAACCAATAGGTTATTATAACTCTTTGTTTTTTTCCATCTTTTCTTTTTAAGCAGAGCCTAATTCTATTAATTTGCTTCAGCTGTTTATCTCTTCTATAGAAGAGCCTAAATGAATGGAGAAGTATTTCAGTGTTGGATAGATAATATGTGCCTTTTTGCAGCTCAAATGATTCCACTCAAAAGTATCGAGGTTATAGTTCACACGCGCACACACGCCGCCCATCTGCACAAAGCCTACAATTACAGTCACAGCTGTGGTTTTCCTTCATTGACAATGCTTGTTGTTTACTGATATTTCATTCTGAGTGAAGACAAGACAACATAGAGGAACATCGAGAAAATCAAACACAGATTCTGTTATCATTTAGGAGAAGACATATGTAATAGATGTCCACATCCAACAGAACTCATCTTGCTGTCAGATACTATTCCGGAATTAGGATGATTATTAACCAATGAGGTTTTAGTTGATGAAATTATTCTTGGGTAGTGCATTGACAATGCATTAAGGCGCTTTGGATGAAAGTGTCCACTGAATTGCATCTGTTAGATTTTCAATATAATTTTCAATTGAATAGTGAAACAAATTGAATTTGCACCCAGCAGTGTCATTTTGAGCGTGGACTGAAAAAGTCAGTTGATGTTCATTCCCCTTTCGGCAGAACAATGTTCACATCAAATGGCCTCGCTGAATCACTCCCACAGCTCGCTGTTCCCATCAACTGATTAATTTCCAAAACATCTAACCGTTACTGCTCTTTCATCGTTGCTTGTAAAAGACGGTGTATCAATTATCCCAAAAGGTCAAGTCCACTATGTGTCATTGTTTGCAGTCTGCTTGCTATAAGCCCCCCCTATTTTAAGCCAAGTATGCCAGAGTAAAAATAGTCATTGTATGTAGAAGTGGCCAAGGATGAATGCATCATTGGTATGTTGGTCTATACTAATTTTAGCTTCGTTGTTTGTCAATATTTTTAAATGACTGCACAGATATTTATTGAATTGCAAGTAATTTAACAAGCTGTAAGATGTATGTGACATTTTCACTGTTTATAACTGTCCATGTTACAGTAGTATGGATCAATTGTTTTTTTGGCAAAATCTTTCTTTAAACGGGTTTGTATTTTATGGAATCATTATTTGCTATTGTCTGATTGCTTTATTCAGAATATACCATTTTTTCCCCTCAATTTCATACATAAATGGAAATGTGAATTTAAAAATATCATGAACAGAACTTAGTAATTCCATCTTCAGTTCACTGGGTCTTGACTTATGTCCAAGTATTGGAGACATACAAGTGAAGCTTTTTTTGATGGTGTCATGGGACATATTCTGGAATTGTCTCACAAATGGTCAATTAGAAACTCGGGGTGATTTCGCGGATGTATGTGAAGGTATTCTAGTTAATCATTTCTGGGATAACAACAAATAAAAAACCATTGCTAATGGATCCAGGTTTTGTGTCTTAATGAGACCCTCAGCTCTCTCTCTGTCTGTGGTTTATAGTCTTTGGAGACTGCTTTTCCCATGTTCACAATATCGACTGAAAATCTGTCGACACTTGCTGGGAATAGCATAGTTTGTTATAAACAAAAGCAAACCGTTTCAAAGAGGATAATTGTTGAAAGTTCCGTTTTCAGATATAAAAAATATATTCTTGGATTTTCTTGAGATTTTTAAGGGGGATGCAGTGTCAAACAACTCCATTTACTGTAGTCAGTACGAGCCTGTTTTTTTATTTTTTCAACATGTTTATTTGGATGATTGGTGAATAAACGAATAAAAGAATAAAATATTGCAAATGGGCAATGGAAAAAAAGTCAACGATTTTTTTTTACATTTTCTATTCATAAACCTCATCTTATGATGGACAATCAAATCCAACTTCAAAAAGATAAATAAACGACGGTGTTAATGAAAAAGCGATGAAATGGGATCAATCCGACGGTGTTATACACGTGAAATGGACCAAAAGAGGGCAACCCCCCTCCCACGCTTTCTCTTCATCTTCCTGCATACTTACTGTAATATCAGGCACTCTGCTTTCTTTTCTCTCTTTGAATCACTTGCTGAAAGTTGGGCCAACTCATTTCAGGATCTCTTCTGTCTCACGTATCCAATCTCAATGGATGTTCACAAAGCAGAAAGCGCTTTCATTTGTTTGTGCATGTTCATAATGAGAGAGGGAAACAGTCAACAAGCCATATTATATCGTTTTCATCATCTGCAAACTTCCAACTTTGTGACTGGAAAGTAAAAAGAGATCCCTATGAAAGAAACACCACTATTTTAAGTGAAGCCTGGAGCTAAAGTGCATTTTAAGGGATACATTGAACTGATAGTATAACAGTTTTAGTATAACCGTTTTAGTCAGAATCAGAATAGGGTTTATTCACCAAGTAGGTTTGCACAAACAAGGAATTTCACATGGCGGTTGCCGATGTGTGAAGGTATAATAAGCAGAGCTAATCGTGATAAATCACAAGACAGTTCAATAGAAAGATAGATGATGGATGGACACTTTATTCATCCATGTGGGGAAATTGGGTTGTCAGGATCAGCAGTACCACAGTACAAAAGAACTCAAAATACTCATATAAGGAAGTAGTTAAGTACAATTGTGAGTATAAGTATGTATAATTGCTATAATATCATTTGGTTTGTGATTTTCTTTAGGATGTTGTGATTGTCTTAGTTTCTTTTTGTTTTGCTTGACAATACAGCCCTCACCTTAATGTCAGAGTTCAATCTTCACCAAAGGTGGCAAACATTTATCTTCCATCGAACAGGTATTCAATGTTTCGCCAATGCCTTAACATTAAACAATGTGGCAAAACATCAGCAGTACATTTCACATTAAAAGATACGCTTGCTTCTTTATTCTGGACATGAATACAAAGCAACCCGTCTTCCTAATGGATACCAGGGGCTATATTACGCTGACATCTTACACGACAGACTGGTAGGGGCTAACTTATGGCTGAAAGGTTGCTGGTTCAATCCTTGGCACTGACACGTCCGCTGAAACGTTGGGAGGGTGGCGTTATGCGTGGCGTACACCACCACAGCCAGCGTGCCCTTGAGCAAGGCACTGAACCCTCAACTGCACTAGGCACTGGTCCACAGTCAGTGATGTGCCGTGACCTCTCAAGAAATCTGAGAAAGAGGTGTAGAGCTGTGGGAGTGGGTTTTTTGACTCGGAAAATACAGAAAGACAAATTCCAAACAAACTGGCTGATGTGATAACATTCAAGTTTCCCACTTACTATAAAACCACGCCCATTCATTCAATGCCCAAGACTAAGTTGTTCCCAAGAAATGTTTAAGTTAATTGATCCCCGTGGGGAAATTAGTCCTCTGCAAATGATCCATCCTATCTACGAAGGAGCAGTAGGCAGCCATCATGGGACGCCCAGGGACCAACTCCAGTTCTAAGGCCAGTGACTTGGTCAAGGGTACTGGCAGGCATATTAACCTAACATGCATGTCTTTCATGGTGTGGAGGGAAACCAGAGCATCCAGAGGAAACCCAGTTGAACACGGGGAGAACATGCAAAGTCCACACAGTCGGGATCTGAACCCAGGACCTTCTTACTGCGAGGCAACAGTGCTAACCACTGAGCCACCGTGCCACCCTGAATGTGTGTATTCTGGAGGTGTGCATTGCAAATGGAGATACTACAGTATGTCATATATCAAGACACTTTCACACCTGCCTCATTTGGCGCAGTTGAATCAAACCCTTGGTTCGGTTGGTTTGGTGCAAATGCCCCAATCGAACTCTGATCCGCACCAAACAACCACCCTCCTGCCACTTGTAGGAGGTGGTCTCGGGACACTTTCAGGAGAACTCTGGAGTAGGTGTTTTGATATGAGGATGCAATCACACCGAAAACTATAATATAGCACATATTTTGTGCACTCAATGAAGCTCATTGAGCAATTGTTGCTGTTTCTTTGGTCATATTTCTCAAAAGATCTTCCTATCTGCATTACAAACGCTTTATTTTTAGTGTATTCAAAATATTGAATAATGTCTTCATGCTCAGCAAACGCCAAATTGCATTTTATCAATCACAATGAGTTGGACAACCTGAATAATGGTTTGCAACATTTGATCAAGTCAACAATGTAATGAGGAGATTCTGTTTATCTGTTTTACAATGTGAAACTAAATCCAAACAAGCTACGACAAAAGTAACAATTTCACTTCTGTTTCAGACCAGTTCAAACAAAACAAATAAATACATAAATTAAGGTTTGGTGGGAAAGTGTGGTTATTTACAGTAAAAAAAATCACTTCCTCTGTTTTGTATTGTTGCATTCACAGGGATTATTGCCAAAATGTATGGCTCAGAACAAGATCAGAGCATCGTGTTCGTGCAAAGTTCACAATACAAAGGTTCATGCACTGAAAAATATTGAGCTATATAATTTACACTGGCAGTTGTGGCAGTACTACACCAATTCCTTTCTGACATAAAAGTAGGAATACCCTGATAGAATAGTGCTCAAGTAAATACTACAGACATTCAATATTAAGTTCAAATGAAAGTTTAAAAATATTTGTGGATGAATATACTTATCATAAGTAAGTAGAGGTTCTGTTAAAGTGGTTGGTAGTCCAGTTTTGCTCTGACTACTTTCTCTTGAACTTTGAAAGTGCCCAAATATTCTCAACTTGTCACATGGTTTGTGAGCAAAACCTCTGTGTGGAAAGTAATTGGTGACGTCTGGTTTCAGATAAATAGCAGTAAAACATACTTCAGATTGAGTAGCCGGGTAAAACGTAAGACATTCCCCTTAAATGTAGAGGAGGGAATGTATAAAGCTCCCTTGAATAGAATCACTCAAGTAAAGCAAAAACAAAAGTTATTTTCCACCCCTGCTGGGAACTTAAAAGAATAACTTGATCCCTACTTTTCTTTTGCCATCATACCGATCTAGTTAAGAGCGTAATTTTGAAAATCGACCCAGTATTGAGTAAATAAGACGTACCAAATTGAAGATTTCTCAGCTGGTATCATGTTGAAGTGTCCTTGAGCAAGACACTGAACCCGTAACTGCTCTCTGGCCGCCACACTGACTGCCCACTGCTCCTAAGTAGTTAGGGTGCTTTAAATGCAGAGGACAATTTCCCCACGGGGATCAATAAAGTCCAATTATTATTATTATTATTATTATTATTATAAGCTTTGCAGGCTTGTCACATTGAGCCTATTTCGTCTTACATTTACCCAAATTCACAGATCTGAAGCTTGTCCTAGCAACTGTAGCGCATGTACGACGTCGACTGGGTTCTTGTTAGGTTAAGAAAACTATAATATAGTTTTCTCCCAACAGCAAAAAACATTATCAGTGAACGGCTTCCTGCCGGCAAGCAAAAGAGAACATTTAATCAGAATAGATACCGAATTCAATCCACGCATGCTGGTCGTACTGAAAAATTGTCTGCCATTGTTTGCTGGACACTTGATTTACTAAGGCACAGTTGAGCTGGAGAGTCGATTTGAAGCTCGCTTATGTCCACAACCCGTCAACTTATGTTGATGATGTAGGCAGTGAAGTAGATGCACTTTTTACAGGCTACCTAGCAGGCGCCGCGGACTGAGCGGTATTAGCTTGACGGAATTGTTTCCCCCTGTGGCTACAGTATTTAAGCTCAGTCTTGACCGTATCTTGCCTTGCTTAGTATGTTTTGAGTTTCTGTACCTGTGTTCTTGCATTATTTATAATAAAGATTCCTTTGTTTGCTGCTTTGCTGCCTCATCCCTGCATTTGGCTCTAATACTCTCAGCCATGTTACACCAACAGCAATGTTGCAGTCTTCTTAAAAATTTGTAAGAAATACAAGGCATGTTTGTATTTATTTCATCCCCAAGAGACTTCTTTCGCAATGCGGTAGAATTTGGGCTGCACCTATCGGTTATTTTGATAGTCATAAAATCGGCTGAAATTGTTGTCGAATACTCGGGTAAGTCGTGTAATGATGAGGTCATTTCCAGCCCCGGCGAACGCCATGCCAGGGCCATATTTTACACTGTCGATATTTTTTTAATCTTTCTCAAAATTCAGGCTATGTTTTACTGAAAAATAAGTCACAAGCAGAACTATAATGCATTATGAGAAAGATTATAATTTTGGGGGTCAACAATGGGGAAAACGGGATCGCTTAGGAGCAAGGCATTCAGATACAACACACCCCGTATACTATATGATATGGTTAGTAAACATCAATAGGCATCGCTAATGAATAGTCTCTTAAAAGGAGAATTATAATAGGCATTATAATAAAGTTTTTGATTCATTTAGGCTACAATGTTGTTACAAACGGGATCGCTAAGAAGTGAGGCATGCCAGATGCAATGCGTATACTATCACATCGGTAATAAACGTGTAGCGGCACTGATAAATAGCATCTTATTTGTTTCCAAATGCACAAAACCAGCTTATTTACGTTATTAACGTTGTCGCTTACCATGCTGTGGTCGGTCTGCTCAGTGGCAGTAGCATGTAATAGCATATTTCTTGTGGTACCACCAACACAACTTTACACAATATTCGAACAACTCTGTGTTTTCCTGGCTTTTATGTTGAAATACTCCCAAACATTAGAAATATTTTGTCTTTTCTTCTCTTTGGCGATCCGAGTGTAAAAACACTGTCTTGGTAGCCGACTAACTAGCACGCTAGTGAGTTTCAGATGGGCGCACAGAGCGGTAGGCCCAAGCAAATGCCTAGCCCGCAGCAGATAGCCTGTAGCAGCATGTTTCTTGTGGTATGCCAGCATAACCTGGCACAATATGCACATAACTATCTGTTCTTTTGCTTTCAGTTTGAAATGCCCCAAAACAGGAAGATTTAGTCTTTTCTTGTCCTGGGTGATACGAGTGTAAAAATGCGGTGTTGTTAGCCGACAAGCTAGCACGCTAGCAAGTTTCATATGGGAGCGCCTGTAGTCCCTTGATAAGTCGGCCCATCGCCGTCAAACAAACACCGCATGAATACACAGAGAACTCTCTGCTTGGAACCAAGTGACAGGACCCTAAAAAGCCACCAAAGTTTTAAAAAGAGAAACCAGCTTGACAAAGCAATAAAACTACAAAAACTGTTAGCATGAAGTGTCAGCATTAGCAACCGGAAATGATACATTAGTGACCAATTACCAAAAAGTCGGGTTACCGAGTAAATCAGGAAATTGAAATTTACCCGAAAAATCATTTCAGCCCCTTAGTATGTATTTTTTTCCCCTTCAAATGCTCTTAGGTGTGGTGTAGGTACATATTGCTCTGCCCACTATTTGATAGGCAAAACCAAGTTGTTGTACAAAGACATACAATATTAAAGTGAAATTCCGCATACCGGAATTATTTAAATATTTGTTATTTTTTGCTTGCTGAAAACATTAAGGGAATCTTTTTGTAAAATCAATTTCATCAGTTTAATTACATTCAATTTTTTTGTTTTGTTTTAATAGACCATGAAACTAAGTCATGGCAACTGCCAAACCTCGTCACACCCAACTGATGCTCATAGTCCCAAGCTCAATGAAGACTAGTTAAATTAATTTGTTTTTCATATATTGGAGTTGGAGCAGTTGTGAGAGATTAGATAATTTGGGTAACTCCCTTTACCATCATCTCATCTACAAAACACTCAGTTATGAGCAAAACTTAACATAACAACAAAAGTCTCAGATGGCGGTCCTTGTGACAAAATCAAATAAAATGGGGGGTCCATAAGGGGGTTCCTGATCGACCAAAAAAAGGGAAAACGTATCCTGACCCATGGCCTACCCTACTCCTTAAATCGTTACTCACTGAATACTTTCCTCAACCTGTACTATATATATGTATATATGTGTGTGTGTGTGTGTGTGATATTTAACATATTATACAAAATAATTATCACATAATTATAATATAACGATATTGTAATATTATACATATTGCTTATGGATTGCTGGTAAAGGAAAGTTCTCATGAATTTCATGTCTACCTCAAGAACATCATTTCTTTCTTGGGTGGACAGAGGGAGATGGAGGGAGTGTTGAGGAGAAGGGATTGCCCAGTCCAGGGATGACGCACTACACCACAGAAAAGTCCGGTGGAGGTTGGAGAGGGTCTTCCCCTATAGGAGGACTCCATGGGTAAAGATACTATCGGTATCAGGTAGTAAGGCCTCGCGCTCACCCCCACTCACCGTTTCCTTTACGCTGAGATGTGCGGAAGGCAAGGACACGGCGGTATCTCTGATTTGTCATGCTCTCACTTCCTCCCAAGTGGTTGCAGAAGCCTCTCAGAGAGGCTCCTTGTGTATTTGTGTGTGTGTGTGTATGTGTGGATTTGTGAGAATATCAACGGTAAAAAAACATACACACACACACACACACACACACACACAAAACAACACTGCAGTACATGTAGGTGTATCTGTGAGATAACTGGACACACGCCTGCCTGGCTGACTCATGGTACACACCTGATTGCCTTCCTTTGAATTGTTGATTCAGTTTGGAAAAAGCAGGGCAGATAAAGTAATAGAAAAACCCTGAATTTTCAAGATAGCTTTCCTTTTTATTTGCAGTATTTCCCGCCAAGTAAATTAGTGAGAATTATGAGCTTTGTATTTAACCTGTTTATTAATGGTTAGATTCATGTAAATATTTTGCAGGAATGTGGAAACCACTGTGCCACCATGTCTTCCTCTGCCTGATACGAATAAAATGTTCAGGACGTAGGGAAATACAGCGGGGTTGTGGCGTAAATGATGTCCATCAAAGTGTTTCATGTTGTTGCACCTTTGTGTGTGTGTCTGTGTATTTATCACACCTACAGGTTACCTATGATGACAGGGTGAAATGATGACACAGGACCAAATGAAGTATTGGTCTCCGCACAGTTTCCTGTGTTGTGTGCTGAAAGCACGTTTGCGTTCTCACACTTGCATCTAAAAGCCCCACGCACACGCCGCCAGACGTGACTTTCAGCTCACGTACGTAGTGGTGAATGCCAGTGGAAAAGAAATGTCCATTACTCACTTACTAGTTTCTACAACTTTCCAGTTCTCTCGACAAGTTGTTTTCCTGTGTCCTAATGGATCGGCACGATATAAAAAGGTAACCTGTCTGCATTTCCAGTAAATATTTTTGAAAGCATCCTTTGATTATCCTGTGCCTTTGCTGAGATTGAGAAAATGAACTTGCTCGGTATTTGTCTACTTCTTATCTCGTGTGCTTGGGCTCAAGATTTAAAGATTCGAAAGCTAAAAGAAGTTAAGGATGAATTACATCTTTTGAATGAAACCTTGCAGGTAGGTCATCGCATGTTGAAAGATGTTTGGTCAATTTATAAATGCTGTCATCATCACCAAAGACAATTTTATTCTTTTTTTGTCCTGCAGCTTGATGGGTTGATGCTGCACAGTCCACCACAGGGTACTGAGGTATGTACAAAATGAGTACTGTTATGGTTATTTGACTCAGTGAAGTCATTCAACCACCCACTAATTGTTTGGTGCCTGTTGTGGCTGGTTGTAGGAGTTGGCCAATGTCCAGTTATACTGTTCATAGAACTATACTGTAATAAATAATAACAACATTAATTGTAATAATAATTATAATAATGTTAAAGGATAACTTCAGGGGGAGGGGTTGGACCCGGGCCCTTTTTTATGATCTGACATCATACCATTCTGTTAAGAGCATAATTTTAAAAATCGCCCCTGAATTGATCAAGTTTGACTGAATAATTCACAATTTCAATTATTCTTGAAAGAACTTTCTATAATGCTCCTAATTTCATGTTATATAATATGATATATTGCTTACAGACTTGAAATCTAAGCATTATAAAACCTTATAATGCTCATAATTCTATGTTATATAATATATTATTTATAAACTTTAAATCTGATCATTATAAAAGGTTATATCATGAATTTACAGCCAAGTCTGATTCTATGCTATCGCGAGAGTTACAACCCTTGCAGTAGGATAGAGTTGAGGAAGTTCCTGGCTTAGGGCGTATTTACGACAAAACATTTTATCTAATACTCAGATTTCAAGTTTCGTTGGGTTGGATACACAGAATAATGAGAACAGTCATTTCACTAAAGTGTCAGCGTTTTGGTGTTAAAAAATATAACCTGTATGACTGGATGACGACTGGACGTTATCTGAGTGTCACATTATCCCTGTGGATTTAATAGCAACTAAGAAATCTTCAACTCTGTAAGTCAAATGTGCTCAGTAATGAGTACATTTCCAAAATTGTGCTCTTAACACATTGGTATGATGCCAGGAGATAGGGCCATGGTCCCATTAAGTTATCCTTTAATTTTTGTATTAATAATACTTATTATTATAATTAACATTATTGCTGTTGTGTATTTCATTTGTATAGCGCTTTTCAAGGTACTCAAAATATTTTACATAGAATAACATAACATGAAAATGTAAAATCTAAGTGAGGTAAAAAAAAATAAAAAAAGAGTTCAAAGAGTTCATACAGCATAGTGGGAGGCAGGGAATAGGAAATAAAAAGTGCACCTCAGATAATGTATTGAAAGCAGTTTTAAACTGGTAAAGATATGAATTGAAACAGGATGGGAGAGACAAAAGTAGCAGACACATACAGAAGGACCGGGTACAAGAATAGCACGGGTGCGCGGGCGTGTGTAAAAACGGTATGAAAACGCAGCTCCAAAGGGAGGGGAGGCGCGTGCCAGTGAGGAGGGGAGGGGCCGGGGGGGGGAGGAGGGCTGATTGATGACTGAATTAGATGCAAAGGGGAGAGGGCGAGAGGGGAGGAGGAGGAGCAGCGGGGAGGGGGGGGATGCAG
>OMOX01172927.1:0-10677 GCA_900312595.1 Guentherus altivela | reverse complement strand
TATTAGTGACTACTTGGGTGGCACGGTGGCATGGTGGCTCAGTGGTTAGCACTGTTGCCTCACAGAGAGAAGGTCCTGGGTTCAAACCCCCGAATGGGGCCTTTCTGTGTGGAGTTTGCATGTTCTCCCCGTGTTCACGTGGGTTTCCTCCGGGTGCTCCGGTTTCCTCCCACATTAAAAGACATGCATGTTAGGTTAATACTCCTGCCACTGCCCATGACCAAAGCACTGGCTTCAGAACTGGAGTTGGTCCCTGGGTGCCGCTCAGTGGCTGCCCACTGCTCCTAAGTAGTTAGGATGGGTCAAAATGCAGAGAACTAATTTCCCCACGGGGATTAATAAAGTGCAACTTTAACTTTAACGCCCAAGTCTAGCAATGCCAAGACCACATAAGGACTGGAGCTCATAAATGACACTGGCTCACACACTGAGTAGCACAGTGATACTGGTTTTTATTACATCTCCTCTCTTTTCTCTTCTCAAGTGAATTGAACAAAAAGCTCATAAGCTTTCATGTCACATTAGGCATATGTGCCTGGTTTATACTGGGTGCTGGCCTTGGCATGGTAACCTGGCACACTTCCTCTCGGTCTAGCCACCATGTAATTTAAATTAAAAATCCATGTTGGCCAATTCAATATAAAACATTGTCTCTGGCCCAGGGGGACTATGCCTTATGACTTAATGTCATTTCCAGTAACTCCAACCCCCCACCCCATAACCTCTAATGTAATGTCTTCAAGGGCGGCCTGAGGATATACGGTATATAAGCCTCATAACATGCAATTAGCCATAGTCTGGAATGAAGTTAGACCCGAAGAGCTAATAGACAGAGGTTCTCTTTAAGAATGAAATATCACCTTACTTTGCTCGTGTAAGGATTTAACATTGGAATTGTTGTATTATACTGTATTCACGTCATATAGGAAAGTTGGTAGCTACAAGCTTACTACTTGGAAAAACAGTTTACATCAACCTTTATGAAATAAATACAATGTGGGAACTCGGGGTTTTGCAATGAACCCCGATCTCTCCTACTTCCACAATCTGATGCCAACAATGAAGCAATGTAATCTGTGTCCTTGATTTACAACCATGAGAAACTAATAGAATACTCTAATTTGGACAATATTGAGATTAATTTTAAAAAGTTATCATTGCCTTTAACAGGTTGATAGCTACATACTGCATGGGATCCCCGTGATGAATAACAATAGTAATTAGTGGCAGGCAGATCAGCTCGTTCTGTTTCAACTCTACTCTTTTGAGGAGTTAACTCTTTAGTTTTCAGGTTTCTGGCTCTTTTGTTATGTCTCAACGGTATGTCTCGCAAGCGGAGCAGGAGCGAGGTCGGGTGTTTCTTGTTTCTGACTCTTTGGTACTCCGGGTTTGTCTCATTCACTGTTGCTGATTCTTTCAAGTAGAAGCGCCCACATCCGACCGCTTGCCCCCTCTCCAGTTGACAGTGTGGCGCGACAGAGACCCAGGCAATGAAATCTTATAAAAATGGGTCGCAAAGAAAAGAATAATGACGTAGTTTGAACAAGTCCGCTGATGTTTTTACTCAATTTCAATAATCTGAATGTTCTTTATTGTTAATGTTCTCCATGTTTACAGATTATATTATGCTACTCATATTTATCTTTCAACGCTTGCACACAAATCGGTTCAATGCTGGAGCGTAACTTTCACTGTTGCTTAGAAGTGGAAGTTTTGGTTGAGTTTGTCATCTGAAATGAATGTGAATATTTAGTTTAAAATATTCTTTGTACTCACATGTTGACTTTTCCACCTCTGTCAGACTACATTTAAACAACAACAGAAGACCATGCTGTCAATATATCTGCATCAAAACTAAAAGTGTGAGGGCTTTGGCTACATGGGTTTTTGCTTCTAATTCTTTGTGTTTCGTGATAAAAATGTTTAATAATTTATCAATTTAATAATTCATAATTAATTTATCATAAAAATGTTTTGTGTTAATTTTGAACAACTGTACTGTCTGTAATATTCAATTCATTTTATAATGCAGCTCTTTGGGATGTTAAGTAATAAACAATATTTGGTACTGTGAATGTGTATAGGGTTTACCACCACGCTATTGGTTATTACAATTTTTATTATAATTCCATAATTGGTTGTTGTAGTAACCTGTTAATAGTTTATGTAAATGAAAATGTCAGCATCATATTAGCAGATACAAATTCCTTATAGTTTAGAGTCTAAGAATGGCATTGAGTTAAACCGATTATTAATACAGTAGCTCTGACCAAATCTCTCTCTCTCTCTCTTTCTCTCTCTGTATCGAGTTTGAGTCGAGTTGAACGCACTCATTTGCCTTTTCATTTTTAGTTGCAACATTAATTTTCACAAAATGAAATGTAAGTAATATGTAATACTTTATTATTTCAATAGCTAATGTATTTATTCAACCTGTGTAACTACTGCAGCAGTGAACAGACACCCATGGCACTGTCACACAGATGGCACTGCGCTGGACTGAACGTGTTGTACCATTCACAAACGATTCGTTTGAGTTTGAGTAGTGCCTGATAGTACAACACTGATAGTAATACATGAAAATGAACTGAAATAATGTACAGGACCTATAATATGTCCTTAAATGAGATATTATTCACCTTGTTCACTTCAATGTCTTTTAGAATACTGTAGCTTCTAACAATTATTACAAAGTCAATGGAAATCATCAGAAATGCTCAAATGGGTCCAGCCAATGTCAAACACGTGAACACAATAATTATAGGAAATTTATTGGTCCTCTGCATTTTGACCCATCCTAATTAATTAGGAGCAGTGGGCAGTCATAGTGCAGCACCCAGGGAGCAGATAGGGATGCAGTGCCTTGATCAAGGACACTTTGACATGCTACCATGAGCTGGGGATTCAACTGGTGATCTCCAGACTGCCAGACAAGCACTCTTATCTCATGAGCTACTTCCACATCCAAGTTGCTGTCCCAAGAATGTAAATAGTTTTTTTCCGAATTTCCCATATGAGATGCAAGAAAATACCATGAGCTCAATTGCTGGGAGACCATTAAAGTTTATATGACAAGATCCCTACGAGTCAAAGTTCTCAGAGAAAGCCTCTGGCTGGGTTCATTTTCAACACCTCAAAAGAGAACTTGTGTATGAAAGTATATATGTTGCAAAATACTCAGACACTGGCATGTGTGTCGAAAAGATTCACACACCTGTATATATGTTGCAAGTCCCAAGCACGTTTTTAAAAGAATGCATCTGCGAGTGCAAATTCCCAATCACAGGTTTGTGAATCTTTTGCAACACATAAATGCGTGTGAATCTTTTGCTACAACTCTTACAATAAACTTGTTGCAAAATGAGTGAATGAGTGGCCAGTCAAATGAGGTCTTTTTTGTGTGCGCGGATGAAAGCAGTTGAGGAAGGAGTGAAGGTATGGCCAATCAGAGAGGGTTCTTCTAGCATGCACCAAAGTGGTGCAAAGTGACCGTAGACTGTAGAAGGAGGTCCAAGTCCTTGGAAATGCTTTAGTAGCCTTTTCCAGTCTTATAAGCCACAACAACTGTACTTCCGAGGTACTCGGAAATCTCTTTTGACTGGGCCATATTCCACTTATGTTCCCTCCGCTTTGAGGACCTTTGTTGGTGACAAAATCATGCGTGCTTTAATATATGACAGGTCGCCTCTAACCCACACCAGAATGTCACCTCTAACCCCCACCAGAATGCCATATTAACACCTCATTTTGTTGGAACACCTGACTTGAATCATCCACTTCAATTATCTAAGAGGTTCACATAAAGACATGTACAAGTACATGTTTTGTGTGTGTTTTTTTTTTAAATCACACTCTGGTTATCTCTTGTTGACAGTAAAAAATGACAATGATTAGAATATATTTTAGGAGAAATTTATGCCGGTAATTCAAAAGGGTTCACAAACCTTTTCACGCAACTGTAAACCACTATACACATGTAACATTTTGGACTGTGATACTGCTACAACTGACAACCCTATTTCCCCATGGGGATGACAAAAGTGCCGATCTATCCATCGATCTATTCTCATCTATGTGAAATCACGTTAAGTAAGCTAATCGATTTTCGATTCCTATCATGACTCAAGTCCACTCCTCTCCTATAGCCCTATACTGTGCATCAGACATGGAAGAGTGGTTCGGAGAGTATAACTGAGTGTATAACAGGCATCCTTTGGTCGCTTGGTCTGTCAATGTCTGGTTACATTCACTACTCCAATATTTCTACCACGGTCTTCTCCTCACCCTCCCTCCGCAAAACTGTCTCCCTCCATATATCCTCCCCTCTCTCTCTCTGCCCTCCCTCCATCGGTGCCACTGATGCAGAACGGCCATCAAGACATGAGATGGATCTGCCCGTATCACCCTCCCATTGAATAGGTCAGGGATATGGTGAAGGTTTTATTTATAATGGAATGTTCCTGGTGCATTATGGGTGAAGGACAGGCCTCTGATGTTTTTTTGACAATAACTGTAATCCATCTATAAAAAAAGTATAGGTCTCTTGAAAAGATTTTGTTACTCTGATACTGTCCTGCACAAACCATGAACCGCAAACCAAAATTTTCATCATATACAAGGGAAATGGTGAACTATTTGGACTTAATTGATACACTTGAGAAAATTGTCCTCTCCATTTTGACCCATCCTAATTACTTAGGAGCAGTGGGCAGCCACAGTGCGATGCCTAGGGAGCAGTTTGAGATTCAGTGTCTTGCTCAAGGACACTTTGACGTGATACCAGGAGGAACCGGAGATCGAACCAGAGATCTTCAGATAGTCAGATGACTGTCCAACCTCCGGAGCAACTGCCAAATAGAACCATGTGACTGCATCTGTTTTTACTCAGTGTTTGTCGGAGCCATTTTGACTATATGTTTGTTTGCTTGTATTAGTTATGCATCACTTCTTTCCACTAGGGGTCAGTAGTACACACTTGGTAGTGGTTCAAGATGCATTTGACAGGTAATCAGGCATTAGGGGGCATGGTTGACGAGAATCATCATCTCGCCTCACAGTGTGATAAATCAACTGGAATAACATGCATTTTGTTTATTAAATGCGAACACCACCCAATAGTATTCAAGGTCTGGACATTCAATCATTCAACTAAATATACATGTCAAACAGGTTTCCCGCACCCAGCTGAGAGGCTATTTGGCAGTACCAATAGTCAACACAATGTTAGAAGCAATGAGCTCAAAAAACGAACATATTCATCTCAGTTTAAAGTCTGTTGTCATGGTTTACCATTCAGTTCAAAACCAACCACTTATCACACATCGGAGGGTTGGGATCAACAGAGAAAGGAGTCTTTTCTGTGATAGCAGTGTGAATTGTAGCTTTCTGTGGTATAGAAGCATTGTCCATTAGAGCACCTCGCTCCATAATGGCCCTGTTCTCAACTCGTCTCCCTCAGCTGGAAAAACGGTAACAGCTGAGTAATGTTTTTCTATTTATTCACAGCACTGCTTGGATGCATGTCCTATTATGACACCTCACTTCTCGTGAGTGATTTCTTTTCTTTCTTGTTTGGCATGGAGTCAGTTTACATTTCCACATGAATTCTATTTTATGGTACATTTTGCCTACTTAACTACCCAAGGATAAGAGCTAATTGGTTTTTTTTTGGATAGAAAAATACTGTCGCCTTTTACGACATCCCCACCACAAGCACATAAACGCAAAAAAGATATTGCCTGAAATGATGGGCTCCACTTTTACGCCTTTCAAGCTCCTGACAATTTTCTATTGAATGATGTAAAAAAATAAGAACTTTATTGATCCCCATGGTGAAATTGACCCATCATAATTACTTAGGAGCAGTGGGCAGCCACAGTGCTTACCAGGGAGCATTTAGAGGTTCAGTGTCTTGCTCAAGGACACTGACATGACATTAGGAGCCGGGGATTGAAATAGTGATCTTCAGACTGCCAGACAAGCACTCGGACCTCCTGAGCTACTGCCATTTGCCCTGTTTATCAAACTGACAGGATGAATACACAAATGCTATGATACTATTTAATAACTGAATGCTGTTGAATAACTGTATTTTACAAAGCCATTGCATGACCGAATCTTACAATACTATCGAATAACTGAAAAATACAATACTATTAAAAAACTGGATGCTACAATACTATTGAATGAAACAAATGCCACAATGCTATTGAATTATTGAATGCATCTATGGAATAGATATGGGAGGATATAAATGCTGTTACAAATTGTGATTCTCTTTGTTGGCAATTATTCAGGAGTCAGAAAATCAATATTTTATCTGGTATACCAGGTTTTAATATGGAGAGTTCATTCTGCCTGCCAAGAGCGTATGCTGTGGAGAATAACAAGGGCACTTCTGCTGAGCAAGCATGGCACATCTCTGGAGGTTCTGCACAGAGTAGATAGTCTTCACTTGCGAAAATCCAGAGCAACTTTGCATTTCTCAAAATCAAAGGGAAAATGGAGCTAGAAATGACCTTAGAAAAGTGAAGTGTTGTGGTAATACAAAACACAGTGATAGTTGAACGCAGATGATGCTAAACAACCTTTGTATTGACAACAAACGCTGGATGCAGTGTGAGTAAACTCCCAGCAGTTCAGGGAAGACAACATAGATCACTATGATCATTACCTATTTGATCTGAAGAGACCCCCAGTCAGCACAGCGTGGCTGAAGATACAAAGAAAGCTTGTTTGTTTCATTTCATTGTATGATGTATAATTTGGAGGCAATGCATTTTTGTTTACTCAAAAAGTTTTAAAGTTAACATTTAAAAGTTTATTTTGTGAAGGCTGATTTTGAATGTGCTACCGTTGAAAAAGATTTTAAAAAAATAATATAAGTATTTAATATGTGTGGATGTTACAGCAGTAGAAGCAGTCTGTGTTGTTGTGTGGCTCAGAAGGCTCTATTCAGAATGATGCACTATTTTGAGGTGTATGTTTGAGTTACATTCTTGTACATTGAGACACATTTTCTAAGTATTTTCTCTAGTGTGTGCCCTGGTCAGTATCCATCTGATAACATGGTGGCTGCCTAGTTATTACACTAGCAAACGCACTGATGCTATTGTTTTGAGACACGGCCGATCACTATGTGATACAATGTATTCAGTTCCCTGAATATTGCCAATAAATTGGTTATTATATTATGGTTACTCTTGAAAATTGTCTTTGAAAGTATCATTAATTTTTTTAAAAACAGTTTTCCATGATCCAGACGAAAGTTAGGAAAAATTGCCAAAAATGATACTTGATACTTCTGAAATCACAATACTTATCAACTTGACACCCATGTATCATATAGAGGTACCCTACTATTGAATAACAGAATACTAAAATATTAATAAAAAACCAACTCCCATAATAGTACTGAATAGCCAAAGGGTACAGTAGTATAATTGATTAACAGAATGCCATAGTACTACTGAATAAACGTACTGTATAGAACAATACTATTGAGTAGTCTGGATGCCACCATCAATCCTCATAATTTGCATAATGAAAAAAAGAAACAGGCAGTATGAAACTCATGAATCCCTGCATTTCTGATCATTTATTTTCTTCAGCCATGCACTCTGACATCTTTCTGCTTTGCAGACACCTTATTGGATCTAGACTAGAGTCTAGCATTGACTTTTTGGATACAGATGCTAGTCACTCAGCTGGACCCTTACCAGCCCCTCCCCCGGCAAAAGTGGACAACTGAGTAGTCAAAGGGCTGTCCCTGGGTCTAAACATCGAGGCAGGACAGTTGGACTCAGGCGCAAGAAGCAGACTCAGGAGGAAGGGTAAACATTTAACACATTTTACTGGAGGTACATGGTTCAAAACAAAGGATTACAGGCAGGCACCAGAGCAAACTAAAACTGAAGATAGTCAAAAACTGGATGGAACTTGGATAACAGTCCTGGAAACATCTAAGCCTTTATGTTTCTGGGAAGGTGAAGCAGGCACAGGTTCAAGACATGTAACACTAACCGGCACAATGCACTATTGAACATCTTTAGTTCAGCCACAGATTGTCCCGCCTTTTCATGAAATCCGTGTTCCAGAGGATGTTGTACAGTCTATACGAGAGCGTGTTTACGGGGTGTGTGAGCATTTAGACAGGATACCTGATACTTTCTATGGCATCAAACTATAGTAATGATTGGCCTTGGAAAACGTCCTCATGCTTGGCTACACAGTCACAGACACACAAATGCACGGAACACGCACAAACGTGGTCTCACAGCTACACAAAGACTCTCTCACACACTCTCCATTCCAGTCACTCAGGCGGTCTTCCCTTTTAGTTATGGGAAGGTCACTGCCACAGTTATTGCGCTCAATTTGATTACGTCTTAATCCAATCAGAGCAGCCAGTGAAGAGATCTATTGATTTTAGGAACATGGAGAAATTATTATTGGTCTTAGAGATACATGGTTGCTTTCTGGACAAAGTTAGGGATGGTACCCATATCATGTGGGTCATTGAGCATGTTTCTCCACACAGCAAGGGCATTTCTGAATCAATGCTTCTCAATGCCAAGGGAATACAGGCCAATGCTCTGTTTTTGTGTTAACTCCAAAGAACATGATCTGCATCTTGGTTAGCTGCACCATGCAGTACAACAGGCACATTGTCATTTCTACTGAATGTGTTGTCACTTCTTTAGGTGAGACAGTCTGAGGTTACATTTGGTTACATAGCAATAAACTCTGGTCAAAGCGGCACTGGATTCAGCCGCTGGACAGTGGTCGAATAGGAGGGTAGGTGAGGGGATTGAATTCACTAATAAAATAATTAGTGTCAGGATTTAATTCAATACGCGGTGTGAATGGATTTGGCTTTTCAGAATATGTGCAGAATCACAGTGACCTGAGGTAGACATGGGCATTGCAACAATGAGATCTCGGCATTAAGGTCAGAAAATTGTAATGTTATAGCAACTGCAGGTTATATCCCTATATAGTTAGGCTACACTGTTTAGTGAGTTAATCATATAACCTCCCAGTGTCATTTCATTACAGTGGTTGCCTGTGCTAAGGTCAGTCAATGTCAGTTTTAGAGTTCATATTTAAGACATATTTTTAGTTTGTAACAAGGAGTATTGACCGTTAAGTGGACTAACCTGTTGTAATTTATGCCACGATGGGCATTCTGGAAAGGAGTTGCTGCTAAATGTATCAGTGTTTGGCTAAGTACTAAACTATACGATTACATGTACAGCATATAACCTAAACTATACCACTATGTGTACAAAGTCTCTTATTTGGACCCAAGGCCCATGTAATCAAGCAATCTGGTGTTGGCTTTGGACTTGAATGTGTTATCATGCTGGTCTGTTTATTAATTGCAAACTTAAATCTTGAAATTGAACAATGCTATTTGACAAAGCAAATTTGCCTCCTGAGAATTGTCTGGAAAGGGCTGTCAAAAGAAATGATGCCTCCCACATACATGACAGAAAACCAAATGATGTTAGCTGCATATTATGAAAGCTTGTCGTTAATTTCTTGAGTAATTAATGGCGGGTGTATGCACATTGATTATAACGTAATTCACGGCGGGTAATCATTAATGCCTTTGAGATCAGAAGTACTCTGATGATCCACCTGAAAGTAAAGGTTTCTTAAAGACCACCACCAAAGCATCTGATACGAGATTGATAGTCTAACAATGAACATCATGGGGAAAATGAACGTTTTGATAATTAATCTTGTAATATAAACAGATACTATAACTGGAGATTAAGAGGTGAAATCTGTGCCTTGATATAAAGTCAGACCAAGTCATACAGAGTACATATGGTATACGATTGTTGACGCTTTTAATAGATTTAGCTTCAGACGCTGCACTTTTCATTTAGACTACTATAGGCAACAAACAGGTTTGCTAAAGTGACAAACTCCAGCTGCCAGGACGACTCAGAGTTATCAAGCAACGTGATTTAACGTACAATCAAATTATTTACTCACGTCGTGTTGTCATTATTCCTCGGTTATAGTGACCGATTAGGACAGCTGTGTCGTGAGAATTGATGTCAGCGAAGAAGTGCGGTCGCGTTCTTTTTTGTCACATGAGATAACTCCTCCTACCACCCTATCTCCCCCTGCCTTCCTAACCCCGCCTACCGCCACGCTTTAGCCTGAGCAACGGAAAACGCAGCTGTGATCTCAGCTCGGGTAAAGAAATGGCTCCTGGGCCGTGCCGTTGCATGCGCTGCTACCACTGGAAAAGGGCCAAAATGTACACACTATAGCTTTCTCATGTTGTGATGCGATGCAGTAGCTTAGCTAGTAAGGTCAGTCAGCCATTTGAAAATGTCCCTCCGCCTTCATCCTTTTAATTAGCGTTGTTGAATAATAATATAGGAACTTTACTGATCCCCATAGGGAAATTGTCCTCTGCATTTTGACCCATCCTAATTACTTAGGCGCAGTGGGCTTCCACAGTGCAGCACCCAGGGATTCGGTGTCTTGCTCAAGGACGCTGACAGGATACCAGGAGGATCTGGGGATTGAACTGGTGATCTTCAGACTGCCAGACAAGTGTGTTCACCTCCTGAGCTACTACCACCCCCAAGAGCTCCAGACAAGAATCTATATTTCAATTAGTCAATCAATTACCTCAATGCAATTTAAGTAGAC
>OMOX01172702.1:0-13671 GCA_900312595.1 Guentherus altivela | reverse complement strand
CACCCTTCCTATAGATTCAGTGAAGGGATTCCTCCTGCTGAATTGGCTTAGCCTAATGGATTGGCTTAGCCTAATTTCAGAGAGTGAACCATATTCACTTACCAGTTTTCTCTTGATTTTTTTTTACATTTTTTTTGGGGGGGGGGATTAAAGGCACTGGCCTTAGAACTGGAGTTGGTCCCCAGGGGCGCCACACTGCGGCTGCCCGCTGCTCAAAAGTAGTTAGGATGGGTCAAATGCAGAGGACAAATTTACCAATGGGGATCAATAAAAGTGTAAAAAAAAAAATGTAAAAGTATCAATGTTTATCATCATTAGCATTGGTCACTATACCAGGTTGATGTTTGAAAACTATGTTATCTAACACGTCTCTTTTCTTCCCCAGTCTCAGCTGTTACAGGTCCAAATATTCTGAACTATTCAATGCTATTGTTTGCTCTCTGACCCACGTGTACTTTTTAGAACTGGACTGTCCGTAGTTCCTGGTAACTGTGCTTAGTGAATGTGTTCACCATTAAGAATCTTAGAATAGTTAAAATTAACAAAAATGTAAAATTTAAATAAAAGTATTCAGCGCTGTCAATTTCTCTCTGGAAAATTCTTTGTGGTGTTATGTTAATTATCACCAATGAAAGACATTTCAGAGGAAAGAGTACTTTGGTATTGTCACTGTTGTATCAGTGTAATAAATACCCTTATTTCCACCGACCAGGGCCTCTTAGTGGTTCCAAGTTTCTAGCTAAAGTCTTAGAGTGATGGTGCCTTTGAGGTCCTGCTTATTTCCCGGACTTTGGAACTGCCTCCTCCAAAGCGTCAGATCAGCCAAATCAGTTTCTACTTTTAAAAAAAACTCCTCATACTCGCCTGTACATGAATGTGTTCTTAAAGTTGTCTGTCCTGTTTCATGTTTTTTTTCATATATTCTTTTGGATTCTAACTTGTTGAACAGATGTTTAGAATATTGTAACTGCTTTTATCATTTACAATTGTCTTGTTTTGTGATGCACTGTGCAGCACTTTGGGATTTGTTTTCTATGGAGGTGCTATCTAAAGTCTGCCCGATAACTGGATTTTTGGGACAGATACCTAGTATTTGTACGTTTTTAAAATGCTGATAGCGTATAAACATTTTTTTTTGCTAAATATCCCTCAAATTTGGTTCTTAAAAAGAGGTGATGAATATATGCACTGGAGGAAGGATATTTATATTTGAGCAAGATTCATAAGCATGATGTCAAATAAAAGACAAATAATGTGCATTAAATAGGAATCAACCCCAGCCACGATTAGCAGAATCTTTTCATGTATAATATTGTATGTGTATGTAACATAAAAATTGTATGAGCAGTAGCTTCCAAGAAATCCAGTGAATAAGACTAAATAAGTGACTATAATAATATGCTACTCTTATAAAAATGTGCATTCTATGCATTACAGCAAGATAAAGAGTGAGATAGTGTGTTGTGTTGACCAATAATGATATATTGACAGCGATATATCCACAACAGGCCTATATTGGCTGACATTATCTGTGTGTTGATAATTTGGTTGAGCTCTAAGTGCTATAGAAATACAATTAATTTACTTTCACAGGAGCCAGTCAGCAGAGCAGTGGAATATTTTTGCTCAGATTCACTGTTAAATCTACCATCACCTTAAATCCTCGCTCTAAAGAACATGATTGACCACTTAGTTAATTGGGTCCAACTCTTTGCTGAGACAAAAGCTGGTTTTCTCAGAATATTTATTCACTTGTAATAGATTATCAGCGTATAAAGATACCACTTATATATGACTGTTAACATTGTACATTAACATCCTTTTTTATTGTGTATATCTTCAACTCAGCAGTTAGTCAGGTGGCTCTGAACAGTCCCCCTACTTCTGTGGGATATTGACCCCCAGCCTCCATGGGTAATCAGGATTGTGGATTAATGGATTACATGTAATGAGAGTACACTCCTCTGATTACAAGATGTAATCTATTCGCCTTTTGAGGATTAAAAAAACAAACCTAAAGCAATCACAGTAACTGAAAGAGGCGTACAGTTGATGGATTAGTCCCAAAAAAACGTTAGTAAGGGGGCAAAGGATCTTTGTGAGACTAGACATTCTGCAACTTTGAATGATGCTCATCATGGTTCCGTGTTACAAACACAAAATATGGAGTCTTTATATTGGAATTCATTCTCCATTTAAATTGAGATTCTTAACACCAGCAAACAAACAGTCATTGAGAATACATTACTAACATTGAGTAATCCGCTGGAATACATAGAATATTCATTAGAATTTTAAGCAGGTAATCAGTTCTCTGTAATGAATGACCTTTTAGCAGTAGCTTCACCAGGCTTGCAGGTATGTCTGGATTCGGTGAAGGTAATACCAAAGCAGTGACACAACTTAAATGCGTTAGTAAGTAGCTTAGTCCTCATCTCTCTCCAGCTTCTCCACTTCCCTTCGACTGAACTCGGCCCAGTCCTCCAGGACCAGATTCTTACTGGAAGATCTTTCATTTCTTTAGTGAGGTAAGGATTCATAACCCTCCCAACCCTGTGTTATACCTTAGTGTCATTTGTGTGTACTTGCACTAGCACAAGTACGTTGATTCAGTTGAGTTACCGTAATTCGTGTTGATGGCTGGAGTTGTAAAGTGTTACTGTAAAAAAAAAAAGTGGTAAATGAACACTTCTACCCAGAATAACTGATGTACCACCAGAGACCCATTTATAAACAAAACACACAACAACGTAACAGTTAAGATTTTCCTGGTTCTATTTATAGCATGATTGATAGAGGTGTATGGCGGCTATAATGTTCAATTAATCCTCTCACTCCAGACACTTTGGGTGTGTACTTTTCTCAGTTTTGGAAGTGGTGATCTAATCAACGAAGATTTAGCTTGATGATAAATCTTGAAGCTTCTGTAGACATGATTCTATGCGAGAGGGTTTCATATGTAACACATCTCAGGAATATGGCTTAAGGAATAGTTGTTGCGCATCAGATCCTGTGCATTGTGTGCATAATGATTATTAAGTATAATTAGCTCATGGTAAAATGATGAATGCATCATTATGTAATCTCAGAATACCAAATAACAATATGTGGACATGCACATTAATTGATTTGTGTTGACGTACTTGTGAAGGGAAATTAATGTTCAACTGAATATTAGAAAATTTAGATAACTGAATCTACCTATTGATCTATATACATATATATATCACTCACAATATTGGGTAGGAAGTAACTAAGTACATTTACTCAGGTACTGTCATTTGAAAGAATTTGTACGTTAAATTTGTACCATTTCATGGAATTTTATACATTTTTATTGCACTATATTTCAAGAGAAATATGCTACTTTTTACTCCACTACATTTATCTGAAAGCTACAGTTACTAGTTACCTTAAAGACAAAGATTTTGCTTGCATGTTATACGTTGATGAAAATGATGCTCTTTTAAAGATCCACCCTGCCCACACCAGAAGGAAGTTACCAGAACCAGCAGATTGGACCACCCACCACTTTAACACAACTTTTAATGGTTAAATTCCTTGCGGACTGAACACTCCCAAATATCAATAGACAAGGATCATGTAGATTGAGTACTTTTACTTTTGATACGTAAGTGCATTCATTCGCAAATACTTGTATACTTTTACTCAAGTTGAATATAGAATCGCAGACTTTTATTAGATTGCTATTTTATCAGGGTATTTCTACTTTTACTTTTTGTTTTCAACCACCACCACTACCTATCAGTCGATCTATCATCAATCAACCAAGCTTTATGTGTATAGTGCTTTTCACAAATTTGACATTGTCACAGAGCACCTCACACATTCATGGACCATCAACCCCCAGTGGGCACAGCAGCAAGGAAAAACGTTTTGATTCTAGATTAACTAAGATTCTATCCATCTATCTGCCATTCTTTAGCATGTTTGGAATGGTGATGAATGTATGGCCAGCACCATGCTCGTGCTTTGTTTCCCAAAATAGTTATGCTTTACTCCTCTGCTCTGAAGCTCTGAGAGGGATCAGCCTGGTGGGAGATTAGCCACCACTTATCCCCAATAGAACTACACATACACACACACATACACACACAGAGGTCATGACCAGGCATGTAACTCAACAGAGCAGTTGCCAAGAAAACAAAACCTCTTGCATATGTTTTAGTTATTACATTACGATTGTTGTTGTTCTTCTGTGCTGTGGACAAAACTGTTTACATTCCTTTCTATTTTTGATCCTGGATACCTCAAATATATCCTAATGTGTGTGTGTGTGTGTGTGTGTGTGTGTGTGTGTGCGCGCGCGTGTGCGTTCTCCAGGTGTGTCAGTGGTTATCTGCAGCGATGTGTGACCAGACCTTCATGGCCATTACTTTTGGCCCGTGTGACAGATGTGGGAAGGCCAGCCCACTGATGAACATCTACATAAAGAATGAACCCATCAACTACTGTTCCTTCTGCGTGGAGATGGTATGGCCTTTTCCGTAGAACAGAGTGATGTTGCTCTAGATTCATGATCATCAAAAGGACTTTTACTCAAGGACTGTACTTAAGTGCAGTTTTGAGGTATTTGTACTTGATTTAAGGATTTCTAGTTTAGGGAACTTTTACTCCTCTTCATTTCAAAAAAAAAATCTTACTTTTCACGCCATTACATTTATTTGAACCCTGAAGCTACTAGTTACATTGAAGACAAAGGTTTTGCTTACAAAACGTGATAATGATGATGAAAATGATTTTCTCAAAAATAATCAAGAGCATAACAGGACCATCAACAACTTTAACAGAACCTTTAAAGGTTTCTAAAGGTTTTCCTTCTTTTTTTGACACTTCAGTACATTCATTCACAAATGCTTTCATACTTTTACTGAAGTTTAAGATTGAATGGATTTTTAATTTTCTTTATAATGAGTGTTGTTCTGCCAAGGCATTCCTACTTTTATTCAAGCAAAGGATTTGTGTAGTTCTTCCACCCCTGGATCTGATTTCTATATGTTTGGGATTTAAAGATTTTATTTTTTCAGAGTAATGAAATTAAGAAAACAATTAAATGAGATTACCTTTAATTTTGGTGACATTTGCGACACCGTATCATGTCTTGAAAATGCATTTTTGAAGCAATTACAACGACTAAAGCGGCTTTGGTAAGTAAAGCTATTTGTCAGGCTCCAAGGAATCCTTACATTAAATCGGCTTAAATACTTTCAGTTACTGTCTTAAACATCATTTGGCATCAAAGTTCAACATTCTGTGTATGCGCTCTGAGTCAATAGGTTTTGCGGAAGAGCATCCATAGCGTTTATGCTGGGTCCAGTTCGAGAGGAGGGAGGGAGGGAGACATATGATGGAGGCTGCAGCCGTGACGTCACCGCACGGCCGACACTGGGAGGCGGTGAGCCTCTTGACAGCGAGAGGAGCTGAATGCAATTGTTCTATTTGTTTTCTCCGTTTTCTCTCGTTTTCCTTCCCATCTAAAGATGGCGTGTCGGGGGCTTCAGGGAGGCGAGACCCTGGCGACTCTCCAGTCCGAGAGCGAAAGCCTGAAGAAGAAGCTCGAGCTGGAGCGCGCGAAGCTGCACGACGTGGAGCGTGAGTGTTTGGAGTGGGTTAAGGGCTGAATAACGTCATTAACATGACGAGACATAATGTTGAAGGGTTTGGTATCTTCGATTCTTTTTAATGGAAATTGTTTTTTTCAGTTTAATTTCACAGGTATTCAGTGAAGTTTACTTTCACTGAATACCTGTTTTGCGTTTGCCCAGAACTCACATATTAAGCGTTTACTACCAGTTGAGTTTTTGACCTTATGCATGGTATTTGGTTTTGAAAAGATTTTCTTGTCTGCTTGTGTGATAATGAATGGATAGTTTGTAATATGGATATTAAATAAATAATAGTGTACCACAAAACGCGCGCTGTAGGGTATACTAGAGTGCCCCTACAAGAAGCAGGTGAGAGACTCCACAGATCCCGGAAATTGACCTTATAAGGCCTTAATTCGTCTGACCATATTTTTAACAAAATAAATGAATAAATGGCTGAATCACGAGATGGCACATTTGGAAATGTCGTTTCTTCAACACATGCTCCTTGCTTTTTTTTTTACAAGCTGCTATATTTTTACGTGAAATCCTGTTTATACTGTGTGTCTTTGTGTCAAATCATCTAATTTCAAAGTTTGTCAATGAGCAGTAACAGACATATGACATAATCTGAACATTAAAATACTTAATCTGTGGATTCCTATCAAAAATGTGATGCAGCTAAACATGAACAGAAAAAAGTAGTGCAAATAGTAAAGCTATAAGAAAGCTAAAAAAATATATTTAACAGTCACTAAGTAAGATAATCATAAAATTAAGTGACACAATAGTAAGGTAAAAATTGCAACAATAAGGTAACACTAATTGAATGTAAGGACAGGTGTGTGTGTGTATATTGGTGAGTGTGTATACGGGTTCAACTATGAATACATATGCCTCAGTGCACCAGGTGGCAGAGAAGATTGAGGTCCTGGGAACAGTCTCCATGAAGACCAGAAGAATACTGAAGGGCCATGGCAACAAAGTGCTCTGTATGGACTGGTGCAAGGACAAACGGCGCCTGGTCAGCTCCTCACAGGTAGTGCACTCACATGCGTGTACACACTCGCTGGCGAGGTGGTTTCGGTCCGTAGATTTCAGTCCGAATCCTCAGCACCTACCAGGAGTATGATGGGTGGGGTCATTGTTTTTTTTGGGGGGGGAAGTAGTTTAAAAATTTGTTGAAAAACTAATAGATGGATACACATGACATCCATGATTTTTTTTCTATTATTGTTCTTGTTAGGCGGGATGGCTGGTATCTATCGACCTATTTTTTTCATTTGTTGACTTGTTTAATTCAGAATGAATGGTAATTAATAATGATCCATCTCTGGATCTATCTACCTTCCATACCTATCAACCTTTCTACAGTATCTGTCTATTGTCCATCTATTCATCAGCTGTTGAAAGTGCTGTTGTCCCATTTAATGGTACCCAAACCCTACATTTGTTTCATGAGTCCATGGTAGGAATCATATTTCATGTTGGATAAGTTAAACAACCATTCAATAAGAGTCTATTAATTTAACATCAGAAAGGGTAAAAATCAGTGCAATAGTTTTTGGGTGAAAATTGATAGTAAGAAATAAAAAAATAACATTATGATGGTTTATTATTGTCATTGAAACTAGACAGACTATCACAAAGCAGGTTTCGGGAGTTTGTGAGATAACTTTTGGCTGAACCCTTGGTGGATGGTATCACAAAGGTGACTCACTTTTAACCAGGGAATATATGCTTGAAATTTATCAAGCAAATTGAGTTTTGTGATTTACTCAAATACTCAACTAACTTTGATACTCGAGTACTCTAATATACAATGTCCAATTCCAGTTCTAATGCCAACAGTTGACGCTAATGCCATTTTTACACTGTTTTATTACTGTATCAATATGTTTTATCATTTTTAAATCTTGGTGGCTTCTTACGGTCCTGCCACTTGGTTCCTCCCAAGCTGGAGAGGTCGCTTTTTCAAGGGCCGACTGACGCTCCCATTTGAAAGTGGCTGGCGTGCTAGCTAACCTGCTAACAACACCTTGTTTTTACATTTGGATTGCCCAAGAAAGAAAAGACAAAATGTTTTTGATGTTTAGGTGCATTTCAAACTGAAAGCAAAAGAAAATAGAATTGTGTGCATAATATGCAAAGTTGTGTTGGTCGTACCACAAGAGTCATGCTTCATGACACCACTACTCTCCTGACCAGACCATCCACATCATGGTAAGCTACAACGTTAGTGACTGTTAGGTCATTAAAAGTAGTTTAATCTACTGATACTGTATTATATTCATGCAAACAATCTGCTTTTATGCTTTTGGTACCAAATAAGGTGCTACCCATTAGCGATGCCTATACTGATTTATTACCGATGTGATAGTATACATCTAGTGTAGCATCTAGCATGCCACACACCTGAGCGATCCTTTTTTTCCACAACATTGTAGCCTTAATAACTTAGAAATTTTATAATAATGTATATCAGTGTCGAGCGCTGAACTTTGACGCTGGGAATGCTACACCCCTCTCTCCCCACATATACATACACACACGCAGTGGACCAGAGCAAAAGTGTCTACTGAGGTGGGCCACATCAAACAAGCTTTCCTACCTTATTCATAAATTAAGTTCATCCTCAGATCAAATTCTGTGATGACTGTGTGAAGAATTCTCCCTCAATTAAAAAATCCCTGAGTGGCCCAAAACTAGTCCCTTTAACACTTTTTTTCACATGCTTGTTATGTCGGTCTGTTATATTCACGCCCCCTCATTCAACTGATGATCAATTTGTGTGTTGCCAAATGTTTTAAGCTTTACCAGACAAAGTATGTGTGTAGATGCACGGTCTGGATGATTGTTTAAATCGCCATAACCAGCTGTGTGAGATTACATTCATGAGAAGAAGAAAAAAGCAAGACTTTCCAATTTCCCCGCTCTGAGTGTACCCTCAGAAAAATACAACTGAGAATTGCAAAGAGTGATGCATGAAATAAGCTGAACGTTTGACAGCCTTTCCTACCCGCAGGAGAGGTGGGTGTGCCAGTATGCGGTGACGCTTGTCGGAAAAGTCATTGCAGTTTGAAAACACACATTTAAATGGCATGTTTTTTTAATGTCAATGATGCTCATGTTATTTATACTAGAATTATGAGTCGAAAATCAAATTTTAATATGTTTATTCTCTTGTCATTTTCACACATTGTAGACCAAAAAATTATAATCTTTCTCATAATGCATTATAGTTTGAACTTTTGTTTCTTTTTTCGTAAAACACAGCCTGAAATTTTAAGTAAAAAAAGAAATTTGACAATTAAACAGTGTAAAAACTAACTGGAACTGGAAATTATGTAATCATTACTCTATTTACTTGAGTACTCAATGAGAATTTCAGCTGATTCATTGATTATCAAAATACTCCATAGCTTAAGCCCCAGAATATTGTCGTAGTAACATGTGCTGTACACCTAACCTGCTCCAGGGCAGGGTACTGAATCCAAACACAGAAAGAACCCACCCTTTGACCAATCAGATCACTGGAAAATGGCATCACAGTTCATAGAGGATCCCATGGACCAATAGGTGTACAGATAGTAAGAGACAATCTGAACATGTTGGCTTTCGCTGATGATTTTCTTTCTGAAAAATACTGGGGAATATCCTGTCTTAATCTCCATTGTGCTGTCCAGTGCTCTTTGTGTCACTGGACTCTCTACCATGTCATTGTCATTGATGTCACCTGCCCTGGGCAGCAAGCTAATAGCTGAGAATATTTTTCTACCTCTGACTTTCTGGAATTTATGCATAATTGTCTTCAAAATTTCTTGGAGACCATCATTTTCTTTGCATTTTGGAAATGCGATGACACAGAGCCTGATTCGAGGCTTATGGATGTAATCTTTTCCAGTGAATCTCTTTTCTGTGGTAATCTGCTGGGCTACCAGATATGGATATCAAGTAGCCGAGCATAATTTTTGATTGCCCAGAAATCAGCCCAGGTGTGGCAAAGCAGGCGTAGCTGCCACCAAAAGCAAGAGAAATATTTAAATAGGCATTAAATACTCTTCAAAATGTTTTATACAATCTGCAGAAAGGAAAAAGAGAAAGGTAGTCTGGGAAGATATATTTTTTTGAATTACATTTATTTTCAGTCTCCTGTTTTGCTTAAGTTCTCCAATGTCACACCCACTTACACAGCCTCAGATCAGACACTATTAATCTTCTAACACCCATGACAAAGAACAAGCACCGAATCTGGAGTGAAGTCCCCTCCAGTCTGGAATTCTCTCCCCATACACACTCCCCAACTCTAAAATGCCTGCAAAACAAGGGCTGCAACAAACGATTATTTTGATAGTTGACTATTCTGATGATTATTTCAATGATTAATCACCCTCAATTATGCAGAAATTACAGCTTGCAAACAAGAAGGGCAACAACAAATGATTATTGTCATTGTTCAGTAGGCATATGCTGACAAACAGAATAATAAGAGAAAGAAAATAACTTAGAAAACGGTTTAATTGTATTAACATTTTAGTCATTTAATAGGGAAAAATGTTGAATACATACCTTAACAACCTCCCATGATTGAATGTTGATTTGTCTGACTGTTGAATTGCAAATCTTAATTTTCAGTGGTGTATAGCATGTCAAGTCATGTATGCATCATGGGCAATTTGTTCAGTTTATAAACCTTGAGGCACTAAATACTGTATGAAACCTTTTTCCTTGCTTAATCACCTTGGTTAGTCACAAAATTTTTATTTGACCAATTTTGTGAATGGATTTATCAATTTGGTGTGATAAATCTTTTCAGTCCTATTCAAATCCCACCTTTAAAAATGTCTTTAAATCTCAAAATCCCTTTCTTACTTTTCTACTGAAAATCTTGTCTTGTTTTTTTTCTTGCCCTTTGTTCATATGCCATGTCCAGTTCATTCTCTTGCTTGTCCTTGTTCAGTGCAATGAGAAGCTCTTTACAAATATGAAGTGTTATTATTATGAATGGTAATATTGTCATCGGGGGTTGTTAGTAGCTCAGAAGGTTAGCGCACTTGTCTGGCAGTCTGAAGATCACCGGTTCAATCCCCGGCTCCTCCTGGTATCATGGTCAAAGTGTCCTTGAGCAAGACACTGCTTCTGGGCGCTGCACTGTGGCTGCCCACTGTTGCCAAGTAATTAGGATGGGGCAAATGCAGAGGACAATCCCTCATGGGATCAATAAAGTCCCAATTATTATTATTATTATTATTAGAAAAAACAAATGTCTGAATGTGGGTGGCATGGCACCAATTCTTAAATGTATACTATTTGTTAGTTATATATTCAACATGAAAAGTGAGCCTAAGCTTAAACTTACTTCACATTTGAAAAAAAACTTGGGACACACAAAATTAATTCACTTTCAGTTAACTATTTTCAATATGAAAATTAGATACATGAACATTTTCTATTTTGAAATAAATTAGAAATTGAAAGTGAACTGTGTTGGGCAGGATTGCATTATATATACATGCGGTCAGGCTGTATTTATTCTATGTGTGTAATAGCAGGTTTATCCTTCTCTTCTAGGATGGAAAAGTGATTGTGTGGGATGGTTACACCATGAATAAGGTGAGTAGCACGCATATATTATACTACACTTATTAACAGGGATGCTGTAGCTGACCGACCTGCCTGTAGTCAATTTACAGAACTATCAAACAATTCCCAGTATACAATATGACAAGTACTTTTATATTTCCCCATGAGATTCTTCCTTCAATATCAGTATTCTTCAGGAAACTGTATTAAATAATGTAGACTCACAACTTATCTGCTTGGTGGTTAGATTAGAAAACGGGCAATCACTTCATCATTACAAAGATTAGTTTTAATCGAAAAATGTTACAAAGATATGACATCTTTTTTTTTTAATGGGGGTTATAAACAGATCAGATCACAAAGATCACAATTTTGATAGAGAAATGTTTCAAGCATATGACGTTTTAAAACTGACTTGGACGATGAAGACTCGGCCCCCCTCACTGAGTGATCTGTTCGCTTTCGGAGTGCGCTACCGTCACAATCCGTGCATCTCAGAGCGCGCACCCAATCATGCGCTTGTCCATAGGGCCACGCGACCATTAGGTCTCTCGACACGATGACTTGTCGAGCGAGTTCTCATTGAGTTGTCATGGATATGTGTTGGCGAAGGGCATCCCTATCCGATTATTCAAATTGAATCAGAAATCTCATGAAAATCATTTTTTGTGTTGTGTTTTTTTAAATAGTGCATAGTGGTTGGTTCACTGTAACTGGACTGACATCACTGTAGGACAGTCTCACACAAATGCTGTGTGTGTGTAACGGCACGAGAAAGTCTACCATGCTCAGGACTACGTTTGTATTTGCTTCATCTGAGCTGCAGAATGAAGATAGCGTCTGCAAAGTGTTAGCAGAGCCTGTGTTTGGCATTCTTAAACATAGACTGTTTTATAACCATTTGATTTATATTTTAAATTGATAAATTACAAAACAAAAATATCCCATCCCAAATGTCTGTATGTGTGTTTGTGTGTCCATTTTAATGGCAAGCTGGTTTCACGGCCATACAAAACTTGTCCCTTGGGACTTAAGCACGCTAAGAGCCTGCCTCATGTGCACTACTCATCTAGGCTCACCATACAGCATTGTGTGTCTAGGCAGGTGGGTGCTCATGGGTGCATTTAAGAAATTGTCTTAAAGCCTTTATAATGTTAAACACTGTTGTTGGTTGCATTAATTTACATTTGTGTGTGCATGCTCATGGTTGTGTTTTTCAGGAGCATTCCGTGACCATGCCGTGCACATGGATTATGGCCTGTGCTTACGCACCATCAGGCTGTGCTGTAGCCTGCGGGTGAGTAACCTGTGCCAGCGGATTTAGACGCGTTGTAATGAAGAATGGGATCTTTTCTCACCCTATTCCATTAACTTGTGGAATTTTTAACCCACCAAAACTCTACCTTAGCATATAACTCACCATTTGTGGTTGTACTAGAAGTTAGAGCCCGAACTAAACTGGATTTCTGGGTCCAATACCGAAATTTGATAGATACATAACATTTCTCAAAATTAAAATATATGTTTTCTTGCATGAATCCAACTAATGTGGTTCAGAAAGAGAGGTTGTGACACATACATGCACTGGTCATTTATATGTGAACAAGCTTTAGTAACATGTCAAATAATGGAAAAATAATAACAAGCATCAAACGAGACGCTTCTCAGTCCATGTACAGTCGATAATCACGATATCAAAATGACCAGCTTATATACCCAAAAGATTGGTCAAATGTCTATGATAACAATATATAAGTGGATATTTGTGGCGGGAATCTCCAAGTGTTTTGTGGGATCTGATGCTGTATTGACTGTGTTTTCTTTGCATTTTAAAAATGTTACTACAGTGAAACCATAGGCAATTTCTCATGTGTGATTAGAGGTTTTTATTCCGTTCTGCTGTATTTTAAATGCTACTCTATTCTTTATTTAAAAAAAAGTCAATCATCAACCCCTCTCACCCTCTATTTGTTTAATGTACCTTTTACCCGCCTGACAGTGGATTGGATAACAAGTGTTCCGTCTATCCTCTGTCATTGGACAAAAATGAGAACCTGGCTGCCAAGAAGAAGTCAGTCGCCATGCACACCAACTACCTGTCAGGGTGCACCTTCACCAACTCGGACATGCAGGTGAAATCAGTGTTCTTCTGGGACATCTAAGCATTAAAATGCCACCTTGGAATTAGAGTATAGCACCGCCTCGGGCACCAAGATTACCCCACGGATGGCTATCATTAAACAATAGTATATAAATACAATGTACAATCAATTAAGTATCAATTAATTTGTAAGCAAATTCATCGGCCATCGAACACCAGTGGGCAGAGTAGCAAGGAAAACCTCCCTCATTAGAGGCCAAATTGTTTTAGGAAGAAACCTTGAGAGGAACCAGGCTCAACTGGGGACCCATCCTCCTCTGGTCTGAATTGTTAAAAGTTCACAAAATACAGGGCGGGAGGACAAAATAATCAGAAGCAAAC
>OMOX01172695.1:0-14274 GCA_900312595.1 Guentherus altivela | reverse complement strand
CGACTGGCTACCGGAGCAGCTGCCGCTGGTTCGTCTGCAGGGAAAGTTGAATGGAAGGGGCAGAGCATCAACCGCTACACGTGATACGCTCCCTCTGTGAAGTCTGACAATGTACGGTGAAAAGAAGCGGCTTTGTGCCTTGTATGTACATGCTGTTTGATCTTTCCCCAGGCCGCGGTGAAGGTTAGCAGTGATGGGGGTGCTTGCCATAGACAGGGTTGAAGATGATTACGTTAGGGGGGGTTCCAAAGAGGGTGAATTGCTTTTGTGACCTCTATGAAATAAGAGGATACAAGAACATGCTTGAGCAAAATCTAAGACTTGTCACTTGAATTACAGTGCAACAGTACCTTTGGGGTTGTTCAGGTAGGTATTCCAAAGTGTGAGAAGTGTCTGCACCTTTGATATTAACTTAAACCAATGCAGAGATCCAAACCAAGCAAGTGCTGTGAACTAAATGACAGTTGTGATGGCTACTATCCAATGCTTAGACATTGGTGAGCTTTGTAAGCGACACAAAGAATAGTAATGAATAACAAGACATTAGTTGTTCATATGATTTTTTTCAGCCAACTTTGCATTGGTTTACTGGTGTGTTCTGTAAAAATACATGTTTTTTCATTGGAATTAAGTTAATTTAACTGGCAAGTTTCATTGTTCAGTTTCCTCATCATAACTCACGTTTTACATTCAAATGATTTTTGTGTGACGTGGGTCTGTGTGTGTGTGTGTATGTGTGTGTGTGTGCGTGCGTGCGCATGGCTACAGTTCTGTTTAATGTAATCCAATTCACTTAGGATTTGTAAATGATCATACATCATAATGCATGTTATTCTCTATGTATGTGCAGTTTGTTTTCCTGAATCAGTCTTGTTAATTATCAATCACAGATTTCTTATTTTATAATTACAAACATTCATGTTAAATTACGCTTTGTTTGGTAACCAATACAAGGGTGAACCCTATAATAATCTAATAATCATAAACTTTATTTTTATAGCGCTTTTCGAAACAAAAAGTTACAAAGTGCTTTACGAAACCCATATCAAAACATAAAAATGAAATAATCGAGCGATAAAAATTATGTAAATGAAAACAATGTCAATGCACCTAACCTGAAGCTTGCCACCTTTGCGGAATGTGCTTGAAACACCTTAAAAGTTTGATACCTTAACCCAATAACTGGGGCTTAATACAACTGGAATTCCAAATTCCAGCCTAGAACCTAGCCCTGCATCGGTGTGGAAGTGAATCTACCAACTCCGAGTGGGTGCAGAGCTGACCCTAACCTAAATGGAGGTCTTTGGGGACTCATCTCCTCTCCTTGTGTGGATTAGCAGTCAGCACAGTCACTTTAATCCAGTTGTTGTGTGGTGGTACAATGTTTTCCAGCAGTACCAACTTCTCTTGGCTTGCGAGTTTCAGAAGTTCCTTAATCTATCAGTCAATTATGCAACATTTAATTACACTTACATGAACTATATTTCGAGTCATAATTCTTGAGTCCTATATGCAGCAAAATATATAAAAATCAAACACAATGAAAATTGAAAGGGACGGACACAATTTCTTTACCAGCACACATTAACATATAGCTTTTGTTCTTTGTGCTTTCAACAGGAAGAGCCTGCACTCAGATACAAGTTCTAAACCCTGAACGATCAGCCCGACTCATCAAAGAGATTCTTTCTATGGCCTGGCCAAACAGAGACTTCACCGTCCAGTGGGACCCTGGAAACCAAGAGAAAATGCATCCCTCATTCTCGTGGTTGAAGATGGTTTGGAAGCATGTGTACATTCATTTTGCTGACGACCTTGGTACCTTTGAAGACATGCCTTTGATCCCAAATGCGCTGCTTGAGGAAAGTGAGAACAAAGTTGAGCTGCTACGTCTGAAATCGCCATCCCCCATTCTTCTCATCGAGGAGGAAGAGGTCCCACCCTCTGAAAGCCTTCTTGAATTAATGCAAAAGCTTGGAGCTGTAGTGATAAAAAAGTTAGATCCATGTTTGCAGCACCCTCTTTTGAAGAATTACATCCATCTGTCCTCTCCCAGTACGCTGCTGCAAATTATGGATAAATCATCAACACAGCGAGTAGCAAGCCAAGTGTCATCTTTCTCTGCGGAACAAAAGGTTGAACTCAGAGACTTCCTGGCAGGGCTTTCTGATATCACAGAGAAAGAGAAGTGCATCATCCAGGAGCTTCCCATCTTTGAGAACGTAGGGCCTTGCTCAGAGAACGGCTCTCCGACATTTACCTCACTGAAAGGAGCAATTGCTTTACACCACACAGCGAAGTATCCACCGCATGTGAAATTATCCACTACTATTGTAGGATGCAGTGATGAGGCATCCATCCGTCTCATCAAGATGCTGAATGTAGAACAGGTGAAAACAACGGATTGGTTGAAATTGGTTGTTCAGGATATCGAGAAAGGATTCTACGCAAAGGATGAGATAACTAATATCATGCTCTGGGCCCTTAAACATCTGTCCTTCCTGAAGAATGAAAACCCATCTGTAATTGGATGGCTTTCTCCACTGAAGTTTATCCATACATCTCCAGGAAAGCCCGTCTCAGCTACCAACCTGTTTGATCCTGAACTGGAAATTCTACAGAATCTTTTCTATATGGAAGAGGAAACCAGATTCCCCACAAATACATTTACATCATCCCCTGATGTTCTTCATTCACTTAGACAGCTTGGACTGAAAAATGAAGTACAACTCACTGAAAAAGATGCTCTCCAGGTGGCAAAGAAGATTGAGGAATTACAAGAAGGCAAAGATCCCGAGTGGGACTCTGTATTAAAAAAGGCAAAAACTCTGTTGCAAATACTTAACAGACAAACCAAGCTGATAAAGTCCACAGATTCTCAGGCCTTATTGCTAAAACTGAAATGGGTACCAGTATGCAAAGATAGACCTTTAAATTATCCAAAGTCTCTAGCCTGGATGGGTGACAACCTCAATATTAGCTCACTCTCTGAAATGTGTGCAGTATCTCATGCTGTGCTCTTGGGATCCTCTGTAGCACTTGTTGAGCATATATCTATCGGTATGAAGAAGGCTTTGAAGCTCTCTGTTGAGCCACAGGTGGATCAAGTGTTACAGCACCTGAAAGCAGTAAACGATTGGCATAGATCTCAAGCATTCACCACAGAAGATTGGTATCAGTTCCAGCAAATCCTTTTTGAGATTTACGGCTTCATGCAAGCTCACCTTGAGGATGCAAGAGAAGCAATGAAGTCTCTGCCTTTTGCTTGGGTGTGGACTGGGAAGACATTCTCATCACCGAGCCAAACAGTCCTAAAGCCCATTCCTGACCTGGATTTGCAACCCTACTTGTTCTCCTTACCAAAGACCATAAGAAAGTTCCACAAACTTTTCAAGTTTTGTGGTTCAGTTGAAGAGGTTGTCCCAAGCCACGTATTTGACGTAATCAGTACAATCAGGCAAAGGTGTGAGGAAGAGATGACCAAAGATGAAAGCAAACACAATCTCCTGCTTTTGGTAAATATTCTGAGATGGTTATACAACAGCCAGATTTCCGTGGACATCGATATGCATGTACCCATCCTTTGTTACAAGGAGCCGAGTAAATTAGCGATGAAGCCCATCCATGAATGCACCTACTGTGACATCAAAGTAGATGACTTGAATGACCTACTTGACGACGTGTCAGAGCCCATTATTTTGGTGCATGATGACATCCCCATGAAAACCGCAGAGTGGCTGAAAGTGCCATGTCTCAGCACCCGGCTGATAAATCCAGAGAACCTTGGCTTTGAGCAGTCGGGCCAACGAGAGCCTCTCACGGTGAGAATTAAAAACATCCTGGAAGAATATCCGTCTGTATCAGATATCTTCAAAGAGCTCCTTCAGAATGCTGACGATGCAAATGCAACAGAATGCAGCTTTCTAATCGACATGCGAAAGAACGCTGACATTCGAGAGAACCTACTTGATCCCGGCATGGTGGTTTGCCACGGTCCCTGTTTGTGGTCGTTCAACAATGCTGTGTTCTCAGACACCGATTTCCTGAACATCACAAGGTTAGGTGGCTCAATGAAACGATGTGAAGCTGACAAAGTTGGCAAGTTTGGCTTGGGTTTCAATTCAGTTTATCACCTCACTGATATCCCCATCATCATGAGCCGAGAGTTTATGATAATGTTTGATCCCAACATCAACCACATCAGCAAGCACATCCAGGACAAGTCCAACCCGGGGATCAAAATCAACTGGAGCAAACAACAGAAAAGGCTGAGAAAGTTCCCCAACCAGTTCAAACCTTTCATCAGCGTCTTCAACTGCCAACTACCTCTGACTCAGGAATCGCCATATAAATACAACGGCACGCTCTTCAGACTCCCATTCAGAACAGAGCAGGAAGCCTCAGCGAGTGAAATTAGCAGCATGTACTTTAACACCACAGATATCTACTCTCTCGTCGACGAGTTCAGTATATGTGGCCACCGGCTCATTTTGTTTACTCAGCATGTTGGATCTATGGTGTTGAAATACTTGAAATATGAAGAGCCAAACCCCGCTGCAGCCCAAGATGTTGTCATCATTAACAAAAGTGTGTGGTCATCTAAAGCTGCTTACGGACCTTTGAGCATCCTGAAATCTGCAGCAAAAGTCATCAAGAAGGTAGCTAGCACTAACAGGGTACCGGCCGATGTTCCCAAGTCTGGCTGCATCATACGCATTATGGTGGAGGAATTTCACAACATATTCAAACGCATTGTGGATCTCCAGTCCCCACTCTTCAGAGGCTCAGAGGAGGATCCTAACCAGTACTTTGAAATGGCTGCCAAGGGTATTCAAACCAGAAGACTCACAGATGAAATGCCTCAGAAGTCAGTTGAGACCACCAACTGGCTCATTTGTTCATGTATGGATGTAACGGAGGCACTGAAATTTTCCCTTAGTGAAAGTGGGAAAAGGCTTGGACTTGTACCTTGTGGGGGTGTGGCTGTTTTGCTGTCAGAGGAGGAGAATCGAAAATGGACATTGAGGACAAACACGAACCCTATAGGAGAGGTGTTTTGTTATCTACCCCTCAGGATCAAAACAGGTCTGCCAGTCCATATCAATGGCTGCTTTGCTGTGACTTCAAACCGAAAAGAGATCTGGAAGACAGACACCAAGGGACACTGGAATTCAGTATTTATGAGACATGTCATTGTCCAGGCATACATGTCAGCTCTCAATATGCTACGTTCAATGGCGGAAAGTGGAGAGCTGCTGGATTACAGCTACTACGCTGCATGGCCTGATCCAAGTCTTGTGCATGATGACTTTACACTGATCAGCCAGGGAGTCTACCAGGAAGTTGCCAAAGGAAGTGACAGTGACCATGCTAAGCTTTTTTCAGATGGCAAAACCTGGGTGTCAATCAAGTATGTCAGATTCCTTGATGACACCTTACTTTGCAGACCAGACATTGGCCCTAGTGCGTTCAAGATCTTCTTAAAATACCTCAAAAAGAGCAGTTCTGAAAATCTCTGTGCTGTTGAGCTCCCTGACTGGGTCAAGGAAGGTTTTGATGATGCTGGATGCAAGGGGAAGCTGTTGGAAAATACCCTGACAGAGAAGCAATTCTTCATTGATGTCTTTTTCCCTCACATTCAGGACATTGATCAAGAATTCAGAGACCCCTTAATGCATTATGTCTTGAGTGAAAAGATGGGAGACTTTGCACCCATCCTCAAGGTGACTCCATGCATCCCATGCTCTGGTGCAAATGAGCAGTTAGTCCTGCCTTCTAGATTGATCCACCCAGAAGGAAGAGTTGCCAAGCTTTATAACACAGACGATGGACGATTTCCAAAGGGAACCTCAAGCGACTACCTAAACCCTGTATGTTTGGTTAAGTTAGTACAGCTAGGCATGGTGAAGGACGATCTCTCGTGGGAGGATTTGATCGAACGTGCCGAATCAGTGATTGATCTGAATGAAAATGACCACACAGCTGCATGCTTTCGTAGCAGCATACTTCTCAGCCTCATTGATGAGAAACTGAAGATGAGAGACTCAGGAGCAGCTGAGCTCTTAGGAGAACTGCAGGACATCAAATTCCTTCCGTTCCTGACTAAACCTGCAGGCTTTTCATTGCCGTGGCATGGGAATAACTTTCCCCCCACCACCATGTTCTCTGCCAAAGACCTCTTCACAACCGAACACCAGGATACGGTGTGTCTGATGAAACCAATCCTGAATGAGAATTCCCCGTCTTTCAAAGGTTGTGGCCCAATTTCACTGGCAGTGAAAGATTCTCTGGGATTGATAAGAAAGCCCACAATCTGGCTCGTAATCAGCCAACTCAAGGAACTGTCTAAATCATTTGATGGTGTTACTCTTTATCAGGAAAACATAACCAATGCATGCTACAAATATCTACATGAGGAGATGCTTCAGAATGTTACCGTAAAAGACCAAATCATGGAGGAGTTGAAAACCTTTAACTCCATCCTAGTGGAAAACACATATATCAATCCCTCCAAAGTTGCGTTTCACCTTAACTTTGACGCAGCTCCATATCTTTACCAGCTCCCCAACAAGTACAGAAACAGTTGCCGTGAGCTTTTTGAGAATGTTGGGGTCCAGTCAAGCTTCACAGTTGAGAATTTTGCAGCTGTTCTTCAGTTAATAAAGCAAGATTGCAGCCGAAAGGCACTCACAGAGGAGAACTTTCAGCTCTCTCGCAGAATTATTAGTGAAGGAATATGGAGTTTGATCAGAGACAAAAACCAAGAATACTGTCAAGCAAACTATGGAGAGATTCTCCTACCTGACTCTCATCTGACATTGCAGCCATCAAAAACATTGTGCTACAATGACTGCCCTTGGATTAAAGTCAGAGACTCCACCGTGAAATACTGTCATGGAGATATTCCAAGAGAGGTTGCAGTGAAATTAGGCGCCGTTCCCAAACGTCACAAAGCCTTAGAGAGATACGCCTCAAATGTCTGCTTCACGACGCTCGGAAGTGAGTTCGGACAGAAAGAAAAGCTCACAAGCAGAATTAAAAGCATTCTAAATGCTTATCCATCGGAGAAGGAAATGCTGAAAGAGTTGCTTCAAAATGCAGATGATGCCAAAGCCACTGAAATTTACTTTGTTTTTGACCCGAGGACACACCCTACAGACAGAATATTTGATGAGAAATGGATTCCAATGCAAGGCCCCTCACTCTGTGTGTACAACAACCAACCTTTCACAGAGGATGATGTCAGAGGAATACAGAACCTGGGAAGAGGAACAAAAGAAGCCAATGCTGGCAAAACTGGTCAGTATGGCATCGGATTCAATTCCGTGTATCACATAACAGACTGCCCATCCTTTATCTCAAACAATGACGTCCTCTGCATTTTTGACCCGCATGCGCAGTATGCACCCGGGGCAACGTCTGTCAGCCCGGGAAGGATGTTTAGGGATCTAGACTCCGATTTCAGAACACAGTTCTCAGACGTTCTGAGTCTTTATCTGGGAGCTCATTTTAAGCTAGAGCGCAGCACGATGTTCCGATTCCCCATACGCTCTACAGAGATGGCTAAAACATCTGAGATCGCCTCTGTTCCTGCGTCAGACAGAATGGTGCAAAACCTTCTAGATAAACTGAAGAGCGACGGCGCAGAACTTCTCATGTTCCTCAATCACATGGAGAAAATAGCAATCTGTGAGATGGATGCCGTGACAGGAGACCTCACGGTGCTATATTCCGTGACCGCTAAGCTCACCGATGGAGATCGTCTAAAACGTAAGCAATTTCATGCCTCTGTCATAGATAGCGTGACCAAAAAAAAACAGCTCCCAGCTATCCCCGTCCAGCAGATAACCTACACAATGGATACCGAGGACACGGACGGCAATCTCACAACTTGGATGATATGCAACCGATCTGGCTTCCCCAACATTGAAAACGTGTCAAAAGGTTTGATATCAGCCCACAAAAATGAAGACATAACTCTGTTTCCACGCGGGGGTGTAGCTGCATGTCTCAGCCATAACTACAAAAAGCCTCACAGGGCATTTTGCTTTCTGCCTCTTTCACTTGAGACTGGTTTGCCCTTCCATGTCAATGGGCATTTTGCCCTAGATTCTTCCCGAAGAAATCTCTGGAGAGATGACAATGGTGTCGGGGTGAGGAGTGATTGGAATAACAACTTGATGACGTCGCTGATTGCCCCTGCCTATGTGGAGCTGTTGATTCAGATGAAGAGATTATATTTCCCAGGTCCTGATCCTACAATGACCGTGCTACAGGGAACGCCAGTTCATGTTGTTAAAGACACTTTACGGAAATTCCTACACTTCTTCCCCGTCAAGAGACTTGACATACAGCCGGATTGGTATTGCCTGGTCAAAGCAGTGTATCACTGCATTCATGCCGATCTGAAACGTCTACTTCCTGTGGTTAGAGCTCCACAAATCGACAACTCAGACATGCACTCTGCCATTTACATCTCATGGGTGAATACTTCAGCTGCAGTCAAAGGCAGAGCCTTTTTTGACAATCTTATACAAGATGAGCTTCAACTCCTGAAAACCCCTGAGTACAACATCATGACAAGGAAATCTGTTGCAGAAAATGTTTACAGACTAAAGGCCTTGCTTTTAGATGTTGGCTTCAACCTGGTCTATTGCTGTGATGAAACGGCAAATCTCTACTCCTGTTTGGAAGATGCCGGAATTCCAGTGACTTATGTGACACCAGATCACATCCGCAACTTTCTCCTCACATTCTTGTCACCAGACACATCCTGCCACATCGGGAAACTCCCATGTCGACTCCAACAGTCAAATTACAAGCTTTTCCACAGTTTGAAGCTTCTGGTTGACTACTGCTTCAAGGATGTAGAGGAGAATGACATAAACATAGAGGGACTGCCTCTGCTGATGACAATGGATAACATACTTCAGGTGTTTGATGCCAAAAGACCAAAGTTTCTGACGACACATCATGAACTTATCTCCTCCAGGAAAGACATGTTCATGAACACATTATTCATGAGGTATAATAGCATTCTGCTGAAGGCAGGTGTTGCAAAGGCCTTCGATATCAGCAGCTTCGGTGACCTACTCGGATCGGTTCTTCCGCGGGAGTATCGAACAAAGATCCCTGTGAAATGGAGGGATAATTATGCCAGTGAATCCTGGTTGAAAAGTGCATGGCACTTCATTAGCGAGAACACCGCTATCAAGGAGGATCAAGCAGACACCAGGCCCAGTTTTGACACAGTACTTGACATTCTGAAGGACTGGGCATTGCTGCCTGGAGTTAAATTCATGGCAAGAGACAAGCTGGTTGTCCCCGAGCACGATGTGCTGTTGCCCTTGAGTTTGATAAATATTGCCATCTTTCCACATGGCCAAAATGACAAAGTCTTTCACACCCTAATGAAGGCAGGGTGCATTCAGCTTGCTGTGGTCAAAATGTGTGTCAAAGAGAATCCCATTGTACCTTTTCTGGCACAGCACACAGCAAATGTTGACAATCCATCGAGGATTTTGAAAGCCCTGGAATATATGATTCAGACATCAGCTTTCAAAGTGGCAAGCTTAACTGATAAAGACATTGAGGCTCTCTTGTTGTATTTCAATTGCAACCTGGCTAACCTCACGCAGGAGGATGGCCAGAGCCTGAAACAAATCCCTTGCTTTAAGCTAGTCAGTGGTAGATACATTAGCATTGCAAACTATGGGTCATGCTACATCCTGGCGAAAAGTATTCCTACCGCAGATATGGACAAATGGGCACACACAGCATCCTTTGCCTTTCTTGCTGACAATCCACAGTTGAAAGAACTGTACACTTTCCTCAATTGTACTCCAATTGATGATCTGGAAGTCTACCTTAAACATGTCTTGCCAAAGTTTGAAAGTCTGTCATATGATGCAAAAACTGCACACATTGTTTATTTGAAGGAAAGGCTCGTGTCAGTGGAGGAATCATCTGAGACGAAGGATAAGCTTTATGAGAAATTGGAGGGACTTTCATTCATCTATGACTACACAAAAAGGCTCAAGCCAGCCAAGTGGTTTTATGATCAAACGGTCAAAGTGTTTGAAGTTATGCTGCCAGCAAAGTCCTTCATACCCAACGACTTCTTCAAAAAAATTGAGCAAATGTCAAAGCCCCCAAATGCCACAACATTTCTCCCAACATGGATCACATTCCTAAGACACATAGGCCTGAAACACGTCGTTTCGCAGCAAAAAGTGCTTCAGTTTGCAAAAGAGATCAGCATCAAAGCCCAAACAGAGAGCTGGACCAAAGACAAAGCGCAAATCATCGTTGATGTTCTGTTGAATCACATTTTCAATGAGAGGACCGATCTTTTTGTTGGCACTTACCTCAAAGAGCTCTCAATGATACCATTCTTGTGTCCCGAGCAAGCTCCCGAAGAGCTTAGCAGGCTTCATTCCCAATACCAGGAGACGAATGCCACCCTCCCTCTGATTCGTTTCAGCGGATCCCAAGTTAATCCAAAATTCAAGCAGCCCGATGTCATTCAATTGCTTTGGACATCTTGTCCAATACTACCGGAGAAGGCTACGCCATGCAGTATGAAAGACCAGGAGGGTTGCACGCTCAGGGGCCAGGAACAACTCAGCCAGGTGCTCACAATGTTAAACGTCAACATGCAACCCCCACTTGAGAAAGTGATAAGCAACTGCAAGAACATCTGCAACATTTGCAACCCTGATGACGAAATGGTAAAAACGAGGAACAAAGTTTTACGGTCAACCTATGAATTCCTCAGTGCAGAGAAGTGGGATTCCCACCACCTGCTTTCCGGGGTGGCCTTTGTCCTGGTTGAAGAAGGATGGAAATTGCTGAAGCCTGAAGAAGTGGTCATTAATTTGGAACATGAGGCTGATTTCAAACCCTACTTGTACAAATTACCACTTGAGCTCGGGACCTTCCACCAGCTGTTCAAGCTTCTTGGCACAGAAGACATTGTGTCAACTAAACAGTACGTTGAGGTGCTGTGCCGCATTTACAGGAATTCAGAGGGCAAGCAGCTTGATCCAAATGAAATGAGAACTGTAAAAAGGGCTGTTTCGGGGCTGTTCAAAAGTCTCCAAAATGATCCAGTGGAAATACGCAAAGACCTTGAGAGCCTCAGAGATATAACGTTTTACCTGCCAAGTCATGACGGCCGGTTAACGAAATCGAACAGCTTAGTGTTTGACGATGCGCCACACTACAAGAGCAGGATTCAAGGCAATGTCGGTGTTCAGATGCTTGTGGACATGGGCCAGTGCTATCTTGGCAAAGATCACGCCTTTCACACAAAGCTGATCATGTTACTTCCCCAGAAGCTTCGGCCAAGACTCCTGAGCAGCATCCTGGAGGAGCATCTGGATGAAGACTCCCCCAAAATGTGCCAGTTCGGAGCTCTCTGTTCCCTTCAGGGTCGCCTCCAGCTACTGCTGTCATCAGAGCAGTTTGTCACGGGACTGATCAGAATAATGAAACATGAGAATGACAACGCTTTCGTTGTCAATGAGGAGAAAGCCTTACGCCTCTGCAAGGCTCTCTGTGAGGGATTAAAGGTGTCCTGTTTTGAGAAGCTCCAGACAACCCTCAGAGTCAAAGGCTGCAGTCCGATTCCACACAGCCGTAGTGAAACCCTTGCTTTTCTGAAAAGGTATGGGATGGCTGTGATTCATCTCTATATCCAGCACTCTGACAGCAAGGACATCAACTTTCTCCTAGCATTGGCAATGACACTGAAATCTGCCACGGATAATTTGATATCGGACACATCCTATCTCATTGCTATGCTAGGCTGCAATGACATATACAGAATAACTGAGAAACTGGACAACCTTGGTGTAAAGTATGATTCAACGGAGCCCTCAAAACTCGAGCTACCCCTCCCTGGTACCCCCATACCAGCTGAGATACATCATATTCTCCTCATGGATCCGATGAATGTATTTTACCCTGGAGAATATGTGGGCTACTTGATTGACTCTGAAGGTGGGGAGATCTATGGGTCCTACCAGCCCACCTACACATATGCCATAGTTGTTCAAGAAGTGGAAAAAGATCACGCTGAAGATAACCCCAGCTTTCTGGGGAAATGCTTCCAGATTGACATTGGTTACAGTGAGTACAAAATAGTCAGTTCGCTTGACCTATACAAATTTTCCAGGCAAGATGAAAGTGCTCATTTGCGGGACGGCAGTGCTTCATCAACCCCAACAAGTCCAGGTTGCCGTTCTTCTGGTCCACGAATGGTGCCTCCGATTTTTATTGGAAAGGAAAATCAGAGACCCCCTCCTCCAAAACAATCTCCTAAAAAGATACGGCTCAATGTATTGCCCGACGTTCTGAAGGAAGTCACCTTAGTAGTTGAGCAAGCTTGGAAGCTTCCAGAGATGGAGAGGAAGAAGATAATTAGGCGGTTGTACCTCAAGTGGCACCCAGATAAAAATGCAGATAATCTGGAAATTGCCACAGAGGTTTTTAAGCACCTCCAGAATGAAATCAATAGGATGGAGAAACAGTCTATGACTGATCAGCAAAATGCAGACAGAGCCTCCAGGAGGTCCTTCTCAACATCATCCACGCGCTTCCAGTCAGAGAAGTCCTCATTCCAAAGATTCTTCACATCATGGAACCAAGAAGCAACAAGTCATAAGTCAGAGAGGCAGCAGTTCCGAGAGCACTACACAAGCTATGCAGGGTCCTCTCATTCTAACCGTTTCTTTGTGCCACCAACATTCAAATCTGTCGGAAACCCTGTGGAAGCCCGCAGATGGTTGAGACAAGCAAGGGCCAACTTCTCTGCTGCTCGAAATGACCTTCACAAGAATGCAAATGAGTGGGTATGCTTCAAATGCTACCTGGCAACAAAGCTGGCACTGATAGCTGCTGACTACTCTGTCAGAGGAAAGTCAGATAAAGATGTGAAGCCCATGGCTCTGGCACAGAAAGTGGAGGAGTATAACTCCCAGTTAGCAGGACTGGCTAATGATGTCCAAATCCTGGAGGGATATGGAGTGGACAGTCTCAGAACTCGCTATCCAGACCTTCTGCCTTTCCCACAGATCCCCAATGACAGATTCACATCTGAGGTTGCCATGAGAGTCATGGAGTGCACTGCGCGGATCATTATCAAACTTGAAACTTTTGTGCAGCAAAAACTCTAATGGTGCCATCGTATTGCTGTCCCGTGTTTGGAAGCTGAGATAAAAGTATGCATATATCCTCTGAGCAGTAATGTGCAATATAGATTATGTACATGATTGTGTTGGCAAATTGAAGTATCCGGAGAGAGGCTTATGGTACAGTGGCTGTGGTGGCAGCACCAGGGCCAACGCAAAATACAAAGTTATGGCTCTCAATACTATAAGTGATATCTCTCAAAATGAAATTTTGCAGTGACATTTACAAATACAAAACCTTTGTCTGCTGATATACATACAAAAGCCTCAGTAAAACTTTTTTGTTCACCAAAAACCTATGTTGATATATTTGCTCTCAATTATATTACAAATATGCTGCTTTTCTACATTATCTTTTATAAAAATGTATTTTTTCTGACATAGGTAAACAGTTGACTGTACTCTGGGTGTATGTACAATGCAAAATTATTTCTATAATTATCAAATATTGTTGTCAAGCAATTCTTATTTGCGGAAATTCACCAGAAATTCAATCATACCAGTATTTTTACATTTCACTTACTTGGTTTGTTGATGGTTGGTTTCCTATCATATCTGTAAAAGCCGTACATTTTATGTTTAATAGACAATTACTAGCACTTTGTTAAAATACCAATGTTATTGCACTTACACTAGCAGATAGCTTGTGTCACCACAGCATTTGCGGAGGATACAGTTGTGAATGTAAATTTCTAAGTGTTTTATTATGCTTATTTGTTTTCTCCTTACGTTATGTTAGGCACATTTCACCATTGGTGAATGTTTAAATGTGTCTTGTTGCAATTAAGCAATATGTTTATTGCTGGTACACCATTTGTACCATAGGAGAAAGGTTTCCTGCTGTGAAATCTGAGATGAGAAATAGGGATAGCATAATGCAGTAGCTTTTTTGTTGTCTTTTTTTTCATTAAGTGAAAAAAATGCATATTTTGTTATTCAACCTTTTAAGGAACATGCACTGGCAATGAAGTATTTGCTTTTTTTCACTCTTGTAATAAGTTCATTTTTATTTGAAATATTTTGATTTATTCAATTTTCAGGACTATACATTAGCGCTGTCTTGTATATGTAATTCAATTAA
>OMOX01170553.1:0-10211 GCA_900312595.1 Guentherus altivela | reverse complement strand
TGGGCCATCGTGTTTCCCCATTTAGCCTGTTCCCTCCCTGCCCACCCGGAGTTTGATGTGTATGGAGCTTCCCGTTTTAGGGCTGAAATCAATCGGACCAATTATCCGACCTCCCACACTGTCTGCTGACGGTAGGAGAGGGAGGCTTATCTGAACCTCGCAGAGTCTGCCCCCGCCGGGAGGGCGGTGGGGGATGCGCCCCCGGCCTCAATCTCCCCTCACCCCCGCTGTTTCTCTCTCACTCACAGCTCCTTCGCTCTATTCACTCTTTCTCTCACTCTCTCCATCTATCACAGTCCATTTTTTTTCTTAGCATTTATCACATTTATTGAATGTTCAGAAAACATGTGGCACTCATCATCAAATCATACACATTAACCGTTATCCATTGTTATCAAATCCATTTCACTACAAATGAGATAAAATACACTTTATAATTCTCAAAGGGAAATTTGTCTGGGACTCCTTATCGGTCTCTCAATCCATCTCTTACCTCTATTCCGCCGCTTTCTTCCTTCATTTCTTCCTCTCTCCCCCCGCCACCTCCAGAAAGACCTCAGCCTGAATACTGTCTCGATAAAGATAAAATACTAAGGGGAACGGATTGACGACTCTACTTCAAAAATGAAATACTAAGAGGAGTTGACTGACCCCTCTACTTCAAAGATAAAATACTGTTGGAGAATGATTTTAGCAATGAAGTACTAATACATACAGAGAGACACTGACCATTGGTAGTAGATCAAAGTTACACAATTATAGATTTAATAATAGGGACTTTATTCATCCCCGAGGGGAAATTGTCCTCTGCATTTGACCCATCCTAATTACTTAGGAGCAGAGGGCAGCCACTGAGCGGCGCCTGGGGAGCAGTTAAGGGTTCAGTGTCTTGCTCAAGGACACTTCAATGAGTAACCAGGAGGAGCCGGGGATCAAACCGGTGACTTTCTGACTGCCAGACCAACGCTCTAACCTCCTGAGCTACTGCCGCCCCAAATGAGGAGGGAAAGTCGTGTCCATCAACCAATCTACAGCCACAGGTTCTAGAGACAATTGTCTTTGTGCCATCCAGCCTCCTGTCTGGCTCTGTGTCTTTCTTCGGAAATAAATCAAAGAAAAATTCAGGGGTTTTCAGTTTGCCATACAGAGCACCACACAGTGACTTTGTTCATATCTTGTTTTCTAGGGCTTATGTCTAATCTTTCTTATCTATATCTATCTTGAATTAATTTTAATGGCGAATACCTGACTGTGCCTATAGACTTTAATAGTGAATCCTGCATTGTGGGGACATGACTTTTTGTGGGCATTCCCATCTCTAGCTGACTGTATCAATTGTGAATGCAACATGAACAAGGATATACCGTGTGTCCCGAGGCGTTCGCTTGGAATATTGCAGAGCTGCTTTTGAGTACTCTTTCAACCAACATCAGACACCGAATCGGTCACGTCACTATGATGAGCCACGAGTTGTACGAGGCACCAAGCACGTAGAAAACTCAGCATGATAAGCAGGAAACAAACCTTCAGGCACTTCCACTCATGTCATACCAGGTTGAATAAATAATGACAAATGCCATACCACTAGGTAATGTAACTGTTGACAAGCATTGGCCATGTCCAATCATGACCTGTAAAGCGTGTGAACTCTTTCATCAAACGTTTGAAAGTTTAATGAGAACTCACATTTCCCCATCGTTGATATTTGATATCAAAAGTCACAGAATCTCTGACGTCTCTACTGAGACACGGCAGGATGTACGCTACATCGGGTAGTATTGAGCTTAGAAATTTCTTGGGGTAGTTGTCGTGTTAAAGTCCTCTGCATGCAAATACCTGGTGTTAGGGTACCCCTTGCCATTTTGGTCAAGAGACTGTCAAACTCCAAATAGTCCTTGAAGACTTTTGTAGGATCTGAGCTGTTGTTGTTCTCTTCTCCTCCAAAAAGTGTAAGGTAGCCAGCTCTGAAGAGAGAGAAAGAGAAACAATCAGTTAAGTGTGACAAGGGGCTTAATAGTGAAGTTCCCATGGAAGGAAAGAAAATGAAAATTCTCCAGAGATAGCCAGCTCACGCAGGCATCCCACTTAATAACCATTCAACATAAACACCCATGTCAAGTGAACAGCTATTTGTCCTGTGGCCCACCCAACTCGCAGCAACTCCTACTGGAAGTTGTCACGTTAGAATAAACTTCGCCCTCATCCACTATATTCCATGCCAGATTTTACTTTAACTGTTTGCACTGTCTGCTCTGGTAACAAACATTGACTCATGTCACCAAATACCCACACAATATTTGCTTCAGCTCAACAGGAAGTTATTAGTTTCTCGAAACCGACGTACGAACAAGCGGTACCACTTAAGACACTCAATACACTCGTGTCATGCTCTGCTGTGTGTACAAAAACAAGATTATGGAAATAAGCAGTGTGTAAACTGTTTATCTGGGGCCTTTGACGTGAGCCGGCGGCATTTGTGACAAGCAAAGATCAGGGAGGGAACCTTTCCATACCGAAACAGCAGGTTGTAGCAGAAGTTGAATAGTCCATCCACGTTCCAGTTAGTCTTGTTCTGAGGCGTCTCAGCTTTGAGCAAAGTCTGCAAGTGTCTGTGCATGGCATTGCTGAGGCAGGCCAAATTCTTCCCTTGGAAATGCCTAAGGACACAAGGGTTAAAGAGGCATGAGGAAAACACCGGTTACAGCAATGTCATAGTGGGCAAACCTATAAGCTATGACACACTGATAGTATTGTGAAAACTAAAGTAATAGCTCTGAGACATAGCTTGTGAAGGTATCCCAATGAGCAAACACAGAAACATACACTTACCTGCTTTTCACTAAGTCAGACATTGGTAAAATAACTTTCCCTCAACAGTTCTGCAAGAATTAAGAACATTTTGGTCTCAATTCAGTGCCAGAATGGGACACGCCTGAGCGATGGATTGAAATTGTGGCCAAACAACCTACAGGTTCAGAGGAAGTGTCTAGATTTCCACAGATTCCGAACATAATATGTTCTTTGGGAGATTAAAAAAAAAGTTTGGTCAATGCTTTCCCTTGTTAAAGGTTTGACTTGCTTTTTCAAAACCCATCTTTCTTCAGGAATTTCTGACTCAATCTTTTTCCAATTAAATCTTTATGTCAAAGACAATCTATACACAGTGTGAGCACTCTCCGTGTTAGTGTAATAAGGACATACTGTCTCATCATAGCTTTTGCTTTGGCAAAATTGTGATGATGGAGCTGCAGGCCGAAGATCCTGTCCATGAGAATCTGTGCGTATGGTGTGAAGTCCAGGGACACGTGGTCCTCGATGACTGCGTCAAATGAGTTGGGGTCCAGCAAAATGGTCACATAACGCCCAGCAACACGCACCTGTAGATCGTACAAAATGAAATATGGCTAAGAGAAATATTCAACAGCACTATTTGAGTGCAAATGTACCTCCCTGCATCAGCTCATATAAATTTAGATTTTCAATTTGTTTGTATCAACTGTAATAAGTAAAATGGAAACCCAGTTCCAACCAGATGAAGAACTCTGGGAGATTGTGGTTGTTAGAGTCGGTGTTGTGGCTTTTATAAACCAAGGCATTTTTATAACCTAAGGCATTTTTATAACCCAAGGCATTTTGCATTTGAGTTTAAGTTGCACTTTATTGATCCCCATAGGGAAATTAGTCATCTGCATTTGACCCACTAACTACTTAGGAGCAGTGGGTAGCCAGTGTGCGGTGCCCATCTCCAGTTCTAAGGCCAGTGATTTGGTCAAGAGCAATGGCAGGAGGATTAACCTAACATGCATATCTTTTGGTGTGGGGGGAAACCGGAGCACCCGCAGGAAACCCACGTGAACATGCAAACTCCACACAGAAAGGCACTGGTTGGGTTTGAACCCAGACCCTTCTTCCTGTGAGGCAACAGTGCTATCCACTGAGCCACCCTGCCATCCACTCACCCATTCCACCGGTGTGGAAGAGCAGGAAACAAAGTGGAATATCAATCATAAAGTGAACCCTTTCAGAAGACCTAAGCAAGGAACAGGCCCATCTGAAACTCATCCACAAGCCTTCTAACCCAAGAAATTTCACTGACATCTTGGAATTGAAAATTTCCGTTAAATGGTGAGAAAAACATGGGGCATGTGATGGTAGGAGTTTGATTAATGATCATAATAATAATAATAATAATAATAATAAAAATAATTGGGACTTTACTAATCCCCGAGGGGAAATTGTCCTCTGCATTTGACCCATCCTAATTAGTTAGGAGCAGAGGGCACCCACTGAGCGGCGCCCGGGGAAGCAGTTAGGGGTTGAGTGTCTTGCTCAAGTACACTTCGATTGGCAGCAAAGACAGCGGCAACTATGGAAGTAGGTGAAGGATTATAATACTGGACATTAAAATGTATATTACATTGTGTGACACTTCCGAAATGACTGGGCCTGCTTGTGCATTTGAATTCATCGCACTGAAACTGGAGGTAGGTGTTGCAATTCCTTACACCTTCATTAAAAGATGACTCCCTTTTTGGTGGTCAATCATTTATTCATTTATAACAGAAATATTGATATTGTACTCTTATCTGTTCAGCCACCCACCATGTGTCCAAAACACAGTATCTGCTTTTAATGTTGTTTGAGTAAACAATGGGTAACAAAGATGGATCAATAACAGTATATCAGTTCCATGAACTTAAAGGCACGAAGAGCAAACGTAAAGAGACTCTGTATGTAAACATAGGCAGTGACACCATTCCTAAACCTGTTGGACACATTTTATATCCAGATTCAAAACTTTATTAACAATAAATGAAGTCTGTGACGATAATAGACACGTTAACCGAAGAACAAATGTTCTTACCGTGAAGATATCGCCATGTTTCTTCTTCATTCGGCTGATGAACTTGGCAGCATCCTTTCCAAATTCAAGCGCGTGGCCCAACCACGGGATGACTCCTTTGTCTAGAGGTGGTTCGGTCTTTGACCTATTCAAATCAAGAAGGTAGACACTTCGGGTTTCTAACGGGTTATACGGTGCCTTCAGAAAGTATTTAAGCCCCTTGACCTTTTCTGAATTTATAAGATTATTTAAAAATGATGACATTGGGATTCTTTTGTCACCAATCTCCACAAAATACCCCGTAACATCAAATCATATTTGATTAAATGTTCTATTTATGCTTTTTTATTTGACAAATTAATTGAATGTGAAAATCTAAAATGCTGTGAGACAATAAGTATCCAAACCCTTTGCATACTCCAATTGGAGTTGAAGTGCATCTTAATTACTTTAACATGTTGAAATGTCTCTATAACTCGGTTGAAGTCCAATGGTGGCCAATTAACTTGTTGCACACACCTGTCTATATAAGGTCCCACAGTCCATGAGGAGCAAATACATGAAGTCGAAAGAATTATTGATTGGATCCAGAAAGAATTGGACATCTGGGGAGGGGCATAAAACAACAATAATAATAATAATAATAATAATAATAATAAGAGTTTTGCGATAAGAGTAATAAGAGTTTATGCGGTTTCCTCCAACATCAAAAGACATGCATGTTAGGTTAATACTCCTGTCAGTGCTCATGACCAACGCACTGGCTTCATAACTGGAGTTGGTCCCCGGGCGCCGCTCAATGGCTGCCCACTGCTCCTAAGTAGTTAGGATGGGTCAAATGCAGAGGAATAATTTCCCCAAAGGGATTAATAAAGTGCTACTTTACTTTAAGAGCACACTAGGCTGGATCATTAGGAAATATAAAAAAATATGGAACAACCAAGAATCTTCATAGAGCTGGTCATCAAAATTTGGGCCACAAAGATACAGACGCTGAAGTTTAGTGGTACAAATGGTGTTGTTGCCCCTCACTGTATTAACTTGGGACTTTGGGAATGCTATGAACAGGCAGTCCAAACTGAGCAACCAGGCAAAGGAACTGTGCTCAGAGAGGCGACCAAGAAGAACAGAAGAGATCCGTGACCGAGATGGGAGATATTTCTGGAAGAGCAACAAGTGGACCACTCCACAAAGTGATTCCTTTAAAAAATGGCTCATGACAGCATGCCTGGAGTTTCCAAAAAGGCACCTGAAAGATTCTGAGAGCATGCTGTAAGTCAAAAACTCCCTGGTCTAATGAAAACTCAAGTCTTTAGCCATCATGCAAAGCTTTACATTTGGGTGAAACCAGGCACTGCTCATCACCCATTTAACGCCATGCCTACTGTGAGCATCATGTGGGGATAGATGCTTTTAAATGGCAGGAGCTTGCATACAGTCCCTGCCTGAAAGAGAGAACAATGACATGAACAGAGCCAAACGATGGCAAAGTCTTGAGAAGAACCTGCTTTAGAAAGCAAAACTCTTTTAGGGTGAAGATTTATGAACGGGACAATCATCCTAAGCATACAGCCAAATCAACAATAAAATGGCTTCAAAACAACAATGTGAAAATACTTGAGCGGCTCCTCCACTCAGTCAAAGCCCAAAGTAATAACTGTAATACACTGAACAAGCTATGGAATGACTGGAAGGTGTATATTCATTCATAGGCGTTCCCCATCCAATTCGACTCGAGTTCGAGAAGCTCCGCAACGAGGAATGACAGAAAAAACAAAGACGTGCCAAGCAGATAGCCGTTCCCAAAAAGAATCAAAGATGTAATCGCTGCCAAAGGGGGGCTTCTACAAAGTGTTGACTGAGGGCGCTGAATTATGCAAAGGAGACATTCCTGTATTTCATTTCCAACAAATTCATAATATCGTGACCACAAGTTATCAGTTATGTTTTCGCATCCTTTAATCATCATCATTATAAGGTATGATTAATTGGGATTCGCACTGTTGCGAACAACGATGCTTACTCATATACGTGATAAAGGCAAGTGGACAATCTTTTAACAGCCCAACATTTAAATCACACTCCGCATCCAGTATTTAGCAGGAGGTACAACGGACTTGGGAACGGTTGGCTGAACGAACAAAACCAATGCAGTTTGTTTTGGGTGGAGACTGGAGAGAAGGTGTGATAAGAACACCACATTGTTCATTTCCGCGAAATACATCATTCAAAACAACGTGATCTGAGGGACAAATTCAAAACAAACGAAATGAAATGGAATTTAAGATTCCATGTGACGTAAGTGGGGAAACAAGTCAGCATTGTGTTTGGCCAGTTTTACGTTTAGAAATCTTTTTTAACGAAAGCAGAAGGAATTTAGAGTGAACCATGAGGTCGAGTTCTCACCTGGACCTATTGGAGAAAATCAGGTAAAGAATGACCGCTTGGACCAGTAGAAATGCAGTCCAGATCATGGCGAGACGAGTGAGATGGGTTGTAGTTATTGAGAACCTTGGGGCAGCTTTTCTTTGGCACAGGAAACACCCAGAGCTTTTTTTTGACACCCAGAGCTCCGCGCGACAACCGTTTTATATTGCCAATCGAAGACGTCTCTTAACTTGCTAATGACGTCAGCGGGTTACCTCATTCACCTGCAAAGGGAGGGACTTCTAAAGTCGCCCTGTAAAAATTAGTCAGCACTTCAAAACACGATACGGAGGCTGCGATCACGGTTAAAGGGGTTTAAACCCCTGGTTAATTGCAATGGAAAGTTTTTATTTTTCATTACATTTTTAGTTGACTATTTTAATGGGAGTTATATACAATGCAAGTACAACAGACAGTTGTGTATCAACATCATTACAGGTAGACAATAGCATGAGTGCTAGAGTACAACCAGCAGGAATAAAACAGTTGGCTAGAATATCCGAAAGAACAGTGGTTAATAAGTGTAAGACGAGAAGTTGTTTTCTCGTGTAATGTTAGAGAAGGAAAACCAACCCATAGCATTTCAAATATTTCAGCACATAACTCGCCGTTTGCGAGTCCCAACAGACAAAGCTATGCTGGGCCCTGCACATGGAGGATAATGTTTGTTAACGGGCCTGTCAGCAAGTCTCCTCCCTTACCTTCATATTTCGTGTTATATATTCATCACCTAGCTCGGAACATAGTGGCCCATTCCATAATTTCCTACTTTAAAAATGACTGACAACTTTGCCATCAGGACACCCACCCACTTTGTAATGCCCACAGAGCCGTTCCCACGCCCAGTTCATGACCTGACTAGTGGGTCAGTGCCTCCCCAACCTCAAACCTCACTGCACGTAGCCCAACATCCACAAAAAATGGCACAAGTATACATATACACTTTTTCCATTTTCATGACATAAAAAAAACAAAAAGCCGATATGGGCCTATTATTTCATCAAAGTTCCATACCTTTCCTGAATATTGTCTAGGGAGTTGATATAACAGCGTTAGAAATGTTACATTGGTTATGTGTTTCGTCAGTCAAGCAGCCTATCCGTATTTGTTATCGTGGAACATGATAGCATACTGACGATCTGCGTGTATTTTGTCTAAGTGGTGTTTCCGTAGACCAGTGGGAAGTGTATTGTGTCTGACTAGTGTATCCGTATACCATCAGAAGCGGCAATTGCTTACTGCTTTAGGTACGCAATGCAAAATGTGGTCCATGTAAATCATAATTCATAATTAAAAAACGTGCAAAAAGTAAAAACGCTAATGCATTTTATGTATTAACAACACTAGTGTGGTTTACGGTAGTTTTTGGTCATGTCATCTGCTAAGTTTTATGAATATTTTCATCTCACCACATTACTTTTAATTCCTATCAGAATTTCTGCTAACCAGCGAACATTCCGTGGTTTTCATGCGTCTTTTTCTAGCGTTGTACTGTTGGAATATTACGTTGGAAAGTGAATGTATTTTAGTTTATTCTACATGCAGGTCAGACACCAACGTTTAATGGCGATATCTTATTGTACGTGTATCTTCATTCAGGTATGCTGATCCTTGTAAATGTTAATAATGTGAATTGTGTAATATGTATGTTTTGAGAGATTTTTATTCTTAATGAATAAATCTTTTGACGCTTTTTCTAGAAGGGAGCATAAGCAGCAATAGCTTACTGCTGATCAGACACCAAGGTTTAATGAAGAGATCTTATTTTATGTGTATCTTCGCTCAGTAATAAATAGATGAAAAGCACGCCGTTGTCCATCAGTCCTTGACCGCTTTGTCCATCGATACATCAAGAATATTAAATAGGCCATATGCATGTAAACTTGTAAAGCAAACAAAAACAAAAAAACATTTAGAGCAAGCAAGTAAACTGACAGTATCTGCATGCATCATCGCCCACGCAACTGTCGTGATGGTAAACACTGCTTAGCAATAACCTTTTATCGACGTCAACTCAATCATTTTGGAAATAACATTTATTTATCTCGACAAAGAGCAATTGTACAGTTTCTGCAAAAAGGTCACAATGGAGGTGGGGTTGAACATAGTGAATAAATCAATTGTTATACATGGTCCAAACGTCTTAAGTTTCCAAAATCAGTGGTTTGATCAAACACAAGAGAATCTAATTTGTAAACAGTTTGGCACATCTGACCCCTACAAGACAGCAAATAAACATTAAACCCATTTAAGGGTTTCAGCTTTTAAAAATAAAGACTGTATACTTGTTATATCAGATAAATAAGGTTCTCCTTAAGAACTTCAACAACTTCTGGAAGCGAGGAAGAGTGAAGGGCTGGAAGAATCACTTGTCCACTGACTCATCCAGTGATTTCTTCACAGCTTCTTTTGATTCGTAAACATCCTCGGGGCTTTGGCCAAACGTCGCTCCGGTTCTTCTCAGGAGGTAAACCCCGGCATGTAAGCCCCCCACGTTAACCCAAACAGTGTGCAACTTCCTCCACAGTCCTCCCATCCTCCATATGGCCTGCAAAAAAGCACTGGTTCAGGTGACTCAATACAAGAGCGAAAACAAGTCACTTTGCAGTGTCTAAATGCAAGTTATATCGTAATTGATGCAAAACGGTCACAGCATAATGTGAAGACCAATCAGAGGTCTCTCCGCACTTTTTTGGCAGTTGAAAGAAACTTAAAAAAAAAATCTTTAAAACACATGACAATCATTTGCCTTTAATGAGAAAGTATCAGAGTAAAAGTAGTTCCATTCTTCAACTTCCTTATGTCCCAATGTCTGAGCTGCAGAGAGAACTCAAAGATGACCCCCCCGCCGACCCGGACAAAGAAGGGACCAGTAATTCCAACGCTGAGAACGTACGTTTCATGAAATATATCAAAGCCGAGTTTGCTGGACGTATTATAA
>OMOX01170465.1:0-10640 GCA_900312595.1 Guentherus altivela | reverse complement strand
GACTGGGTTGACTATTAAAGATTTGACAATGTCATGCTTGATACCGGTACTTATTTTCAAAAGTACGATAACTCTTTTTTTCCCCTCTCAATCTATCTTCTGTCTCACACTTCCCTCATCAGTTCCTTGTCCAGAGGTTTGAGATAGCCAAGTACAGTAGTGTCGACCAAGTGGACATATTCACCACCATCCTTCAGAGGTCGCTGTTGCTCAATGTTGGAGGACCCAAGAGCAACTTGAACAGACACGTTGCTGCCATAGGACCAAGATTCAGGTAAAGTATCTCATACAGCAGTGGTTCTCAACGGGGGGGGGCTGATAAATAACACACAACATTTAACATCTATAAATATCAAAAGTTCCGTAACATTTTTGTGGCCCTGAATTCCTCCAACATAGGAATGTTACGTGTGTGTGCATGTGTTTGCATATGTGTGGGTTGGACTCAGGTGGGCCTTGGAAGTAAAAAGTTTGTGAACTACTGTCATACAGGGTGTACCACAGCTACTGACCAGCCCAGTAATTCAAGCAGCAATAAATATCTTCCAACATTTTGAATGAAATGCCTCAGTGTTGTAACCTTCCATTCAGGCTGCTGACACTGGGACTGACTTTACTACATGCGGATGTTGTGACCAATGCCACCATTAGAAATGTGCTCCGAGAGAAGATCTACTCCACAGCTTTTGACTACTTTAGGTACCAATACCACACTTAAACACTGTCAAATCCACCTTGACAAAGAATGAAATCCTGCTTTTTGCCATTTTCTTTCTACCTGGTGTGTCATAATCTTTTAACGGTTCTGACCAGAGGATTATGGTACGTGAGTTGAGTCTGGTTCCTCTTGAGGTTTCTTCCTAATCTAATTGGTCTCTAATCAGGGAGGTTTTTTTCAGTCTGTTGCCCACTGGGGTAAATGGTCTGTAAGATGTAGGGTGCTCTGTGACTATGTCAAAGGTAGTGCGGTCGTCTGCCAGTCTGAAGATTACCGGTTCCATCCCTGGCTCCTGGTGTCATGTCGAAGTGTCCTTGAGCAAGACGCTGAAGTCCTAACTGCTCCCCGGGCACCACTCTGTGGCTGCCTGATGCTAACAAGTAGTTAGGATGGATGAAATGCAGAGGAAAGATTTTCCCATGGGGATCAATAAAGTCCCAATTATTATTATCATTTTAAATTATTATTATTATTATTAGACAGATTGAGTCATTGATTACTTCTGGATTAATATCTCTCAACTACAAACTCTCTCTCTCTTTCTCTCTCTCTCTCTCTCTCTCCCTTTTCGAGTGCATCAGTTTCTCTCATCTTCCCCTTCCTTAAAAAAATGGGAGAAGTTCAAAATTGTACAATAAACGTAAATGGTGCTGGAGACCAAGAGAAAAGAGCTGCCGTCTTTGAGTTTTTAAAACTCAAGGGTGTTGATCTCATCAGCTAGTACATCTTGGTAGCAGAGGAGCAACCTTCCGCATCCAATTCATCCCAAAATACTTGTTTGGGCCAAACAGGGCAGTGTGGAGATCAGTGGCCAGTGCCATTTTAAGACATGTTGGTGGTTTAGGGTTGGACAAGACCTTATTTCTGGTGGATTATAAGACACTGACTTTGTCTGGATTACCACTGTTCTGTCAGGGTTTTTTAAAGTGCAGGGCACTGGACCCGCCACATCTCTACACTGGTTGCTGGAGGAGCCACTGGTTCATGGAGCACCTTTAGACATAGCCTGCAGGGTGACCCCGGGCTTACAGAGCTACTATGTGCAATGAAGACAATGAAACTGCAGCACATAGTGGACCTGGCTGGACCAGGCTTGGGGTCCATAGAGCGATATGTTCTGTGATGATGGAGGACTTTCATTTTTAGAAATACTCCTTTTTTCTTGTTTCTGGTATAATTTGAATGCTATGTTTATGTCCTTTTCTGTTTTTTAGAATTGATCAATAAAGGGTTGTAAAAACTCAAAAAACAAAATCTCTCTCTACAGCGTTGCACCTAAGTTTCCCACCCAAACAGAGAAGAGGCTGAGAGAGGACATTAGTATCATGGTTAAGTTCTATGCCAGCCTGCTGTCTGATAAGAAGTATCTGACTGCCAACCAGCTGGTACCACCAGGTACAGCAGAAACACTAGCTTGGCACAGCAAGCAGAACTAAACAATGATATCTCTTAATATATCAACTGGATCGGCATTCATTTCAGTTTATTCCTCTATATGCACATGAACAATGGTCATATTGAGTGCTGAACAGGGTGGATTTATGGGAGGGCCGACAGTAGATGATAATTCTGAACAGTATTGGCTTATTAACCGACTGACTGATATTATGGATGGCTGTCTCCGCAGACCCGCGGGACATGTCCATGAACAGCCTGTCTGTAGTCGCGGTGACAGACAGCAGGAGCAGTCTAGATGCAGCGGTGGGCCAGAGGCAGCCGGCCCAGGGATGGATCAATACCTACCCTCTCTCATCTGGCATGTCCACCATATCTAAGAAGTCAGGTACCATACACCACAAACGCACAAGGCCTATGATTTTAACCTAGAATGTCCCGAGTGATATGAAGTCATGAAAACTGAGCTCCTTTTAATGTATTCATAGAGAAAATATCAACAGTCCCATATTCTCAAGCATTTCGACAATTTTAAGTCATTTCAATTTCGTTTAAAAAAAATTAATAATATATATTTATTTAATTAATTAATCAATCAATCAACCAATTAATTAATTAATTTTATAACTCCCTGAAATTATATTATGAATTTGACTCCTTTTTTCATCTTTTTTCTTAAGCTGAACAGGCGGTTTTCGGTCAACGTATTCACAAATTAATGAATACCCGCCCCCCTCCTTGCCACAGGCCCAAAAGTCAGCGGCTATTACAACTGGAATGTGACTGGGCTGGCATGACCACTGGGTCGGCTTGTTATATCACCCAGGGCACAACATTTCTGCCCCGGTGGGCGGAGTCTGAACTTGCCCGGTGAGATGCATACTAGTTGTTGCACACTCTTCCCTTACCGATCTGCGCCACTCACATTACCCACAAGGGCCAATCACCAGGCTGGTCCGAGGTGGGATGATGCAAATGGTTCCGTTGTGAAGCAGGAACAGAACACAATTCTCAATGGCTTGCCTGGTGAGGTGATTTCTTTCTGATACAAACCTAAAGTTGTACAGATTTTGCGCTTTACCAGCGCTTTGATCACATGAATTAAACTCAATCCATGCCAAAACTAGGCAGACTTTGTTTGACAGGGAGCAGGGGTCCTCTAAATGAATCTGATCGGTGTGGACATGTTTGCTTTTCATGCAATGCCACCCTCCCTTTTCAGGACTATCGAAGAAGAGCAACAAAGGCATTCTACTGCACAAATACTACATGAAGCGCAGAACTCTTCTGCTGGCACTGCTGGTACCGTCTCTCCCTCAGTAAACCCTTGTATTTACACATACAGTATATGGTTCTTTCACTCTGCCAAATCGTCATGCGTACTTCTTTGAACACAATACGCTGTACGCTGAAGTTTGCTTGTCTGTTAATACCAACCCATCTCTGCATGTCTCTCCTTCCCCACCCCAGGCCAGTGAAATCGAGCGGCTGACCACATGGTACAACCCCTTGTCCACGCAGGAGCTGCTCATCTCCACAGAGCAGTCAGTAGAGACCAGCATCTCCAACCTGAGATCCAAATACATCAGCCTAACGGAGAAGCAGTGGAAGGACAATGTTAACCTGGCCTGGAGCATATCGCCTTATCTAGCCATACAACTGCCAGCCAGGTACAGCTAGCAGGCAGCCTGCAGACCCGGTGGACTCGGCACTCCCTCATTCACCCAGCATCTCTTTTGATTTTTCTTTCAGGTTTAAAAACACAGATGCCATTATGTTGGAGGTGACCCGACTGGTGCGTATGGACCCAGCTGCTGTGTGCGATGTTCCTGAGGCTGTCAAGGTGAGTAACTCGAGTATACTCTGTTTACTCATGGTTCCATTTGTCTCTGTCTCATCATTCAAATCCCATGGTCAAAAGCTAGCTGGACATGTGGGGGACTTGGCTAGAATCCTATAATTATGACTATTTCTATAACGTCAGTCTGTTTTTTCTAACTTAAAGAAAACAATGGTACCATTTTCACTGTAATATCATGTCTCCCATCCTGGTTTACCAAAGCTGTTCAAAGGTCAGGTAGAGGTGTTGGCTTCTGCTCTGTCAGAGGGCAGGCCACCGGTCAATATCTGGCGTACAACATAAATAATAATAATTGGGACTTTTATTGATCCCTGTGGGGAAATCGTCCTCTGCATTTGACCCATCCTAATTACGGAGGCCACAGTGCGGCGCCCAGGGAGCAGTTCAGTATCTTGCTCAAGGACACTTTGACATGATACCAGAAGGAGCCGTGGATCGAACTGGTGATCTTCAGACTGTCAGACAATCACTCTAACCTCTTGAGCTACTGCCGCCCCGATAATTGGGACTAATAATAATAATAATAATTGGAACTTTATTGATCCCCTTGGGGAAATTGTCTCTGCGTTTGACCCATCCTAATTATTCAGGAGCAGTGGGCAGCCACTGATGATGAGGGACTGCTCGCTGAGGGTGGGCACAGATCAGGATTGGACTATAAACCCGATCTAGGGGTCCAGGGGTTCTTCTATTCCTATATGGAAATTAATAGGGTATATGGGTTTAATTCAAGAAATCCCCTGTTTTGTTGAAAAGCTGATGTGGCAGCAAGGGTAAAAAGTTTCCATGACCTCCAACTTGAGATCACACAGAGAGCAATACCATCCTTCAATTATTATGACTTTCATTAGAAATACATGACTCCGTAACACGAGAAAAGGGAATTGTAGATGGCAATCTTCACTTGTCTAGTTTCACACAGGGACAAATATGCCATATCTGAGTAGACAAGGTTTCTGATTGCCGTAGGGAAGAAGAGCTGGTAACGAACTGCAGGGCACAACACCCGCTACTGTGACCCCTTAGAACAGGCTCCGATTCCGGTTTCAGGTATGGGAAGAACATGTATAGAAAGTTAAAGAAAAGGTTTTGGTCGTCACTAATTAACAAGTGTTAAGCGGCTGTGCATGCCCGCCCTAGGCGCGACGGAAGGGGTTATTCCAGAAGTGATTCCTCCCTCCCTTGGCTCTGTAGTCTTCTCGATTTATTTCTGCTTGCTTGAACTCTCTTAATGAGCCGTTTACCTGTCCGGAGGGAAGGAAGGACTAGGAGTCTCCCTAGAGACCACCTGTCACCTATGTTCAGATGCTCTTTGACATGTTTGTTCTTTTGTTTACTTTGTTTGTTCCCGGTTCCTGAGTAACCAATAGACGCTCTGTCCCTCAGGGGGCTAGTAAGCACAAAGCCTTGACAAGTTGGCTCCTTTATCAGATTACAGTCAGAGTTCATACACCGGTGGCGGACGATTCGGTCATCCGGCCGCAAGAAAAAAGTAGTAATGCCTGGGGGACTCCCAAGAAATGAGCGTCTTCCTGGATGCTTGAGGATTGTTTAACCTAAAACATGATTACAGAAATCTGGTACTCCGATACGAGTTGCAATTTACAATTGGCTCTCATCAGCGGAGCCGACGGGTATTATGGGCTCCGCGAAAAGATAGAGCATCAGGCCCCACCGCCCCCACCCCATACGCTGCCATCGCACTACCTTCACCCAGCAAGTCGGTGACTTTGATAACTTCACTCTGGATATTTCACAGGTCTTACCTAGTTTAACATGAATGCTAATGTTTGTGCAGTCAAACCATTTGGGCATGATTTGTACACGATATGTTAAAGAAAAAATGTATAGCCAATATCATGGCAGCTTGGCATTATTTATTATATTTATAGATGAGATTATAGCCGATATCACGGCATCTTCCAGGCCCCCTTTCGCTTCTGGGCCCTTGGAATCATCCCTACCTTTCATTTCGTTACAGGCCCCTGGCTCATTATCACATTATCGGCTGATGTCTGGGCTACCAAACACTCCCAGAGGAGCACCACAGAATTCTAGATTTGTCCACCCCGGATATGGAGACAAGGATTTCTAAAGGATTTATAGGGGTGGCAGTAGCTCAGGAGGTTAGAGCGCTTGTCTGGCAGTCTGAAGATCACCTGTTCAATCCCCAGCTCCTCCTGGTATCATGTCAAAGTGTTTTTGAGCAAGACACTGAACCCCTAACTTCTCCCCAGGTGCTGCACTGTGGCTGCCCGCTTCTCCTAAGTAATTAGGATGGGTCAAAATGCAGAGTACAATTTCCCCACGGGGATCAATAAAGTTCCAGTTATTTGTCAAATGTATTTTGTTTATTAAATGGACACAACAACTGACATCCCACCAGCGATTAAATAAATGACAGCCTGTGTTTCTTCATTCCACCCGGGTATAGACGTTTACCTTCTGTTCTCTTCTTTCCTCAGTTCCTGGTCACATGGCACACCATCGATGCTGACTCTCCCGAGCTGAGTCACATCCTGTGCTGGGCACCTGCTGACCCCCCCACCGGCCTCTCCTACTTCTCCTCCATGTACCCTCCCCACCCCCTCACCGCACAGTATGGGGTCAAAGTGCTCCGCTCCTTCCCCCCGGTATGTAAACACACACACTAGGTTTGCTTTTCCCACTCAATTACGGAATGCATCACATTCAGTTGGACTGAAATAGTTTGTTTTCACCTCTAACCTCTTTTTCTTTAATTGATTACAGGATGCCATTTTGTTTTACATTCCCCAAATTGTCCAGGCCCTCCGATATGACACGGTAAATCTCATAATTTCGTAGCAGTAGTAGTAATTATGTAATCTATCTGACCCGCATTAATCAGTTATTAACTCCTACCTGATAAGGGCAAAATGTCTTCTATAAACCACTGAACGCAAGTCTGTGTTCCATTGAAAAATACCAATGTGGCAATGCACCTTGCAGTCCTTTTGGACGAAATGGTCTCTGTGTTCTTGAATGGCCGCTTTAGCTGTCCGTCATGGGGCATCACTTTGAGAGGTTACTCAGTAATCATTCTGAATCCATGTTTGTTTTCGATGGCGGTGTCTCGCAGTAACGTGAGAAGTCATGTTTGTGCGAGGTTGGTGGGTTGCGGGGCTCGATTTCCAGTGAAACTCTGATAATATCTGATCCCCTCGATGTTTCATTGTCAATTATGTAAATTCAAATAGATAGATAGATAGACACTTTATTCATCCCCGTGGGGAAATGGGCAACGTTTGGCTGTTAATCTAAAATAAACTGTTTAGCCAATCAGATTAATCGGTCAAAATTCGTATTGGTAGTTAACGGTTGCTAGCTTAAACACTAACCTCTGTAATTTTAGTGTAAAAAGCTCGAGATTTTTCCAGATTATACATTTGATTAACTGTCTCTCTTCTTTCCCTTGGTCTCTCCCCCCCGTGGTAGATGGGTTATGTCAGAGAGTACATCCTCTGGGCGGCCCAGAAGTCCCAGCTGCTGGCCCACCAGTTCATCTGGAACATGAAGACCAACATCTACTTGGACGAGGAGTCCAAGCAGAAAGATCGTGAGATGTTGCCACACAAACAGATGTTGCCACACACACACACAAACACGCACGTGCGCGCGCGCGCACACACACACACACACAGACACACACAACACTATCGTTTCACTTCCGCTCTCTGCCCTTTTTCTCTTGGCAGCTGAGATAGGGGAGACCTTGGAGCAGATGGTGGAGGAGATCACTGGGTCCTTATCCGGCCCCGCCAAGGACTTCTACCAGAGAGAGTTTGACTTCTTCAATAAGATCACCAACGTGTCTGCTATCATCAAGTACGGCCGCATTAAGGAGCACACGTCTCGCTCTCTCTCTCTCTCTCTCTCTCTCTCAGCAGCTCAGCATTATCAACTTTTCAATCTACGCTGAACATGTCCCTGCTGCGCCCACATGGCAGCCCTGTCTTTGGTGTTTTCCGGGAAAAGTGATGTGATCGTCCACAATCATGATTTATGAGTGAGACATGCACAGTCCTAACCAGGATGACTGTTTGTCCGTCATACATCCATCTAGCACATGTGGTGTGGATTGCAGCGCGGGATAAAGCGGGAGCAGATCTGCTGCACCAATCACCCGTCTAACAAAAAAACGGAGCGAGAGGTTAAAGCAGCCCAAAGACCTCAAAGTAGCGTGTCAGTAAAACTCCACATAATTACATCTCATCTCTACCTGGCACACGTCCCCGTACACTTTGTGTTAATGAGACGATGAATATTCCCCCCTCGAGCTTAGATATTTGTTTTCCCATCCACTGCGGCCGCCGATCTACTCCCCAAGCCCCCTCTGTTGACCTGTGTAGTCTCTTAACTGCCGTTAACACCTCATTTGATTACCCTGCGGTTTCGGAAGGACTCAGCGATCTTCACGTCCCCTGCTGCTCGGGAGTGTCTCGTCCCCACCTGTGGACATATTATACCCTCCTGAAGCACTTTGTTGTGACAGGAGGCTTCCAGCAGGTACGTCTTAGAGGGAGAGTTTTGCCACCTTGCCGCTGATTAAAGAAACTCCCCTTTTACCTCATTATAACTAATTACAACTCTCAATGGGAGAGACATCTCCAAATCACAGCTTAAATCTCCCTCTTCCACAGCCCCCTGGGTGACTCGCCTGTGTGAATAACAGCAGAGAGCGGCCGTCACATGTGGTCAACGTGCATACTGGATGAGAGCCCAGATATGTTTATTCTCTGTTCAAATGAGAAACACAAATAATGGTCGTCAACTTAAGGCAGATTGTTTGCCAAAAATGACAAAACAGAAATCCAAGGCGCTCCTCTAGGTGAAGTGAAACAGTCTTCATTAGAACATGGCAAACGAGGAAACAAAAAGCGCACTTGACCTACGTGTTACGGCCCGAAACAACGCCTTCACCAGGGCTGCAGTTCAGTACCGATTTCTGCTTCTCGGCAAACAATCTGTCTCCCGTTACCACATTCCCTGTTCCAAAGAGCACCTTTCTGGCTACCTTTTTCTCCCATACAGCTCTCCTCTCCAGACTTTTCTCTTGATGTTGCTTTTCAAAGTGAGCCATGTATAGTGTTCTGGAAACACAGGAGTGTTGCTTTTGGTTGTCCTTGCCAGGCCGTTTCCAAAGGGGGAGGAGAGAAAGAGGGCCTGTCTGAAGGCCATGTCGGAGATCAAGGTTCAGCCAGGATGCTACCTGCCCAGTAACCCAGAGGCCATCGTCCTAGACATAGATTACAAGTCTGGCACCCCCATGCAGAGGTAGGAGGCCTCACCACTCCCCTGTCTGAACCCTCCCTCCCTCCGACCTCCCTCGCTCTGACGTTCTCACAGTTCCCCGGACGTTCCCCTTTGTCTTTCCTCTCACAGCCTTGTTTGTGCTCTGTGTCTCCGTCCAGCGCCGCCAAAGCTCCTTACCTGGCCAAGTTTAAAGTTAAGAGGTGCGGGGTCAGTGAACTGGAAAAAGAAGGTTTGTTTTTGTGTCACAAAATTAGTCTTGTCAAACAATTGAACTCCATTCACACAAGTACAGTCAGTTGAGTTGTCTATAGATCAATTTGGACAGATTAGATCATATTATTATTATTATTATAGTATCATGACTATGTTTACCTCAGCAGTATTAGGGAACAATAATTATCAAGGAGATAATGACACTATAATAATAAACTGTTGATATAGCACTTTTTAAATTAAAAGTTACACAGTGCTTTCCAAAACAAACAAAAAACAAAATAATAGAACAATAAAAAATTACAATTAAGACTATATCAATTGAATTCAAACAATGAGAATTTAAATATTAAATTGAGTAAAAGCTTACAAAAACCTGGGAACAGCAAGAAGATCTCGAGGACCTCAGGCTGCATTCAAGCACAATAAGACATTTAACCCTGGCTGGTTACGCGTCGAAGTGTCCTTGAGTAAGACACTGAACCCCTAACTGCTCCCCGGGTGCCGCTCGGTGGCTGCCCTCTGCTCCCAAGTAATTAGGATGGGTCAAATGCAGAGGACTATTCATTCATTCATTCATTTATTTATTTATTTATTTAAGAAATAGTGTCATTATCTAAAACAAAGGATTATCCTCTCATAAAGAGAATACAAATAAGTAACCTGCAGACTGAAAAAGGTCCAACGCTTAGATGAGAGGCAGCTCCTCTGGGGTTGTAACTATACTAGAATTTAGATACGCTATTTGCTTAAAGCAAAGCAGCTGCTGGTGGATTCTTGCTTGTAAATGTAGCGTGTCTTCCTGTGATGCTCAGTTATCACCAAAGCTAGGTGTGTTTTTTAAGGGGCAGCAGTAGCTCAGGAGTTAGAGCAGCTGTCTGGCAAAGGTTCCCAGTTCGATTCCCGGTCCTGGTATTGCATCAAAGTGCCCTTGAGCAACACATTAAACCCCTAACTGCTACCGACGAGCAACCTGGTGCCTTGCATGGCTTCCTCCGCCGTCGGTGTGTGAATGGGTGAATGTGAGGCAGTCATTGTAAAAGTAATTGGAAAGTATTTGAAAAAGTCGTAGGACCAGAAAATAGCTCCATAAATGCAGTCCAATCTACCATAAGCTTTGTACATGTCAGGCGTATGTTGTGCTTTGCTAAGCGGCTTGGTGTTACCTTCTTTTTTTTT
>OMOX01169518.1:0-11196 GCA_900312595.1 Guentherus altivela | reverse complement strand
AAGCACCCCAGTGTAGAACATCATGGGATCTACAGGCAACTCTGGGCTCAGTCAATGTCAACGTGCATGAGTCATCCATCAAAAAGAGACTGCATGAATTTGATCTATATGCCGAGATCCTGAATGAAGAAGCCTCTGCTCTCAAAAAAGAATATAAATACACAGCTAAAGTTTGCCAGACAGCATTTTGAACAGAACAGAAGCACTGTGACAATGTGCTCTGGACAGATGCATCCAAGGTTGTTATTTGGCCACAATGCCAGGTGTCATGTTTGATGAAAACCTAAAACTGCCTTCGAACAAAATAACCTTATACCAACTGTAAAGCATGGTGGTAGGAACATTATGGTTTGGGGTGATTTGCTGCCTTGGGATCTGGCCAGCATCACATCATAGAATCATCCATGAGTTCCTCCCTCTACCAGAGAATACTTGAGGAAGATGAGGGGCCATCCATCAAAAAGCTAAACCTGAATCATATGTGGACCTTTCAACATGACAATCACCCAAAACGTACAGTGCAATAAGAAAGTATTCAGAACCCTCCACTTGTTCCACATTTTGTTACGTTAGTCTTATTCTAACATGGATAAAATTCATTTTTTTTCCTCATCAATCTACACACAATACCCCATAATGACAAAGCAAAAGCAGCTTTTTAGAATCTTTTTTGCAATTTATTAAAAATAAAAAAGTTAAAAAAACACATTTAAATAAGTATTCAGACCCTTTCCTCAGTACTTTGTTGAGGCACCTTAGGCAGCAATAACAGCCTCAAGTCTTCTTGGGTATGATGCTACAAGCTTGGCACACCTGTATTTGGGGAATTTTTCCCATTCTTCTCTGCAGATCCTCTCAAGCTCTGTCAGGTTGGGTGGGGAGCGTCGCTGCACAGCTATTTTCAGGTCTCTCCTGAGATGTTCGATCGGGCTCAAGTCTGGGCCACTCAAGGACATTCACAGACTTGTCCCTAAGTCACTCCTGCCTTGTCTTAGCTGTGTACTTAGGGTCATTGTCCTGTTGGAAGGCTGAGAGTCCTTTAGGTGCCTATTGGCAAACTCCAAGCAGCTTGTCATGTGCCTTTTACCGAGGAGTGGCTTACGTCTGGCCACTCTATCATAAAGGTCTGATTGGTAGAGTGCTGCAGAGATGGTTGTCCTTGTGGAAGGTGCACCCATCTCCAGAGAGGAACTGTGTGGATCTGTCAGAGTGACCATTGGGTTCTTAGTCACCTCCCTGACTAAGGCCCTTCTCCCGATTGCTCAAGTTTGGCCGGGCAGCCAGCTCTAGGAAGAGTCCTGGTTGTTCCAAACTTCTTCCTTTTAGGAATGATGGAGGCCACCGTGTTCTTCAGGACCTTCAATGCTGCAGAATTGTTTTTTATTACCCTTCCCCAGATCTGTGCCTCGACACAATCCTGTCTCGGAGGTCTACGTACAATTCCTTCGACTTCATGGCTTTGTTTTTGCTCTGACATGCACTGTCAACTGTGGGACCTTATATAGATGGGTGTGTGCCTTTCCAAACCGTGTCTGTCAATTGAATGTACCACAGGTGGACGCCAATCAAGTTATAGAAACATCCCAAGGATGATCAATTGAAACAGGATGCAACGGAGCTCAATATTGAGTGTCATAGCAAAGGGTCTGAATTTTTATGTAAATGTGATATTTCAGTTTTTTATTTTTAATAAATTATCACTTTTCTAAAAACCTGCTTTGCTTTGTCATTATGGGATATTGTGTGAAGACTGATGAGGAAAAAAATGAATTTAATCCATTTTAGAATAAGACTGTAACATAACAAAATGTGGAAAAGGTGAAGGGGTCTGAATACTTTCCAAATGCACTGTACAAGTAAATCCACAAAAGAATGGCTAAAACATAAGATATGGAGGGTTCTGAAATGGCCAAGTCAAAGCCCAGATCTTAATCCGATAGGAGTGGGGACTTGAAGCAGGCAGGACATGCAAGAAAGCCCTCAAACCCCACACAGTTGAAAAAGACTTCTGTTCTGAAGATTGGGCAAAAAATCCTCCGGGTCGATGTAAGAGACTGATACAAGGACACCAGCAACATCGACAAGAAGTTGTGTCTGCCAAAGAGTGCAACACCCGCTATTGAACCTTGGGGTGTAGTTAGTTTTTCCAGCATCAAGAAACTGTATTTCTCTTCAGTTTTGCTGAGAGATTGTAAAGTAGGATTTCCAACTGTAATTTATTAAATTTGATTATCTTTAGTGGTCAGTAGTTTTGAAAGGAGGATTAGGTTTCCATGAGTAAAACTATGTTAAAAAAAGACAAAGGTTATCATGGGGTGTACTTTTTCACAGCACTGCATGTAGCCAAGTATGCGTTTTTTAAGTGAAATATAGTAGCAGATATCATATGACCAAGTTGTGTGCTCATTTGTCTGGCAAAGCAAACTGTTCTGAGCAGAAACCCTGCTAACAGCAGGCTAGCAGTGCACACTGAACTTATCTGATGTCACAGATGTTATCATTGGTACAAGTCAAAAGACACAGGGCAGCAGTAGCTCAGGAGGTTAGAGCATTGGTCTGGCAGTCAGAAGGTCACCAGTTTGATCCCCGGCTCCAACTGGTTACTTGTCGAAGTGTCCTTGAGCAAGACACTGAACCCCTAACTGCTCCCTGGGCGCCGCTCAGTGGCTGCCCTCTGCTCCTAAGTAATTAGAGGATGGGTCAAATGCAGAGGACAATTTCCCCAAGGGGATCAATAAAATCCCAATTATAATAATTATTATTACATGCATGTTAGGTTAATACCCTTGACCAAGACACTGGCCTTAGAACTGGAGTTGGTCCCTGCGCGCTGTGCACAATTGTTGCCCACTGCTCCTTAGTAGCTAGGATGGGTCAAAATGCAGAGTAATAATTTGCCCAAGGGGATTAATAAAGTACAACTTAAACTTAAATGGCTCAAAGTGCCTCTCGTGGGGGATGAAGTAAAGGTCAAAGGGTCACTGGTGGGAGTAATAATGTAATTAGTTTGAATGACACCTAAAGCACCCGTTTCACATGATAAAAATCAATTCCTAGTGAAGGATAAGGTAAATATCAAAGGATTGAGATCAAATGGAACAACATTCATATACTGTATGTACTGTGCATGATTTAGTCTACCTTATATCAAGTCTAAGATTTTACATGTCAAGCTCCAATTAGTTTCTATGTTTATTATAGAAAAACATCCAAATGTGTTATACTGACAATCTTTCCCATGATGTTTATTGTTAGACTATCAATCTCATATCAGAGTTTTTGGTGATGGTCTTTCAGAAACCTTTCTCTTTAGCTTCTGGTGGATCGTCAAGAGTATCGCTGCTCGCAAAGGCATCTTGGGTTATCCACAGTGAACTGCATTGTAGTCAATGTGCATTAACACGATCATTCAATTCCAATGAATTTGACCGTAAGATCTCATAGCTTTCAACTAACATAATCCTTATTTTCTGTCATGCACATGGGAGGCATCGTTTATTTGACATCCATTTCCATACATCCATGGCATGCGCTCAAGAGAAGTGATTAATGCGGCACATGCCCAAGGCATGTGAAAATGAAGAGAGAATAAACACATTTTATCATATGTATATTATAAGTTGTACGCATATAATTAACATCAGCATTATTGACATAAAAAACACCTCAATGACAAATGTCAAAGTAGACTGGCACACTCACAGGGAAGCTGTGAAACGCTGAGCCTGTCTCATGCATGCACTCTTTGCAAATCCCAGTGTATTGGTTCTGCTTTGTACATTTGAGCGGCAGAATAGGGAAAGGAAAAATAGCTGTGAGTTTTTCAGCTTTAACGGGAAACACGCATGCGCCAGACTTTGCTGTTCTAGCAAACGCAAACAGCAGGTTACTGTAATCATAGGTTATTGGGGCAGCAGTAGCTCGTGGTTAGAGTGGTTTGATCGCCGGCTCCTCCTGGTATTGTGTCCAAGTGTCTTTGAGCAAGACACTGAGCCCCTAACTACTCCCCAGGCGTCGCACTGTGGCTGCCCTCTGCTACTAAGTAATTAGGATGGGTTAAATGCACAGGACAATTTTCCCTCGGGATCAATAAAGTCCCAATTATTATTATTATTATAAATATTAATTATTAATGATATGACAAGTATGACACCTACTGGTAAGGAGTGAAACTGAGGGGGAGTTGAATAAAGATGGCTGACGGATACGCACTAGTTTCAGGCCACTCGGGAATTTTTTAAATGAGCAAGAGGTCTTCACACAGTCATCACAGAATTTGATCGGAAGATGAACGTCATACATAAATAAGGTAGGAAAGCTGGTTGTATTGTGGCCCATCGTGGCTGCACGTTTGCTCTGGTCTACTGTGTGTGTGTATGTGGGTGTGTGTATGGGCGGGGGGGAGATTGTGTAGCGTTGTGTAACATGCCCAATGTTACACTTCACCACTCTCCACTGCCATACTTTACTCAGGAGCCTATAACTTATAACATTGTTCAATTGTAAAATAAGACTTGAGCTGCATGAACGTAACAGAATATCAGCATTTACTGTTATGTTATAGCATTACAAAGAACAAAAGGAGCAGAATAACCAAATCCAAAAATGATTTATTTTATCGAAGTACTGTAATGGTTCCTTAAGTCATTTATGAAAGAAAATTGATAACACTAATAAAAGAATATTGGTTAAAACATTAATAAAAACATTGAGCTACAGTATATACATTGAGATGGTCCCTTGGTTGTGCTAGCAGTGCATTTTTAGTCCACTAATATATTATGATTACTTATAAGACATAGGATTACTGTGCACACATTGGATTGAAACTAAGATATCTATGAGGCGTTGTATGAGTGCTTTGTCTGCAGTCTCGAGATTTATATGGGAGCAATCATTTCTGCTGTCCACCAGATGTCCCTGTGCAGTCTGTTCTCAAAGCCCCAAAGCTTTGAATCTTTTTTCGGCACAAACCAGAACACCACCCCAAAGCTTCATAAGGCCTTGTCTGCCCATCACTTTGAACATCATCTACCAGTGTTATGTCTTAGATATGAACTCCAAAGCTAATATGACATCTGTACAGGCAATCACCATAATGAAAAGGAAATGGCATTATATACTGTAACTATAAAAATGGATATTATATGTACAGTTGCTGTAACGTGAGGAATTCAGCTTTTCGCTATAACATTTATAATTTTCCTACCTTTCACTGGCTACTCCCTAGAAAACAATTTTCTTAACCTTTGACTGAGCATGTGGGCATGCGTCATGGCTGAGTCATGGCTGACCAGCGAGTTAAGGGGAGCCCTGATCCCACTGTCACTCTCACACCACCGTTACTCTGGGCATATTCTGAAAACCAGATTGCATCCACACTGAGTATTAAGAGGCTGAATTAAATCGCGACACTGAGCATTGAATTAAATGGCGTCACTGACCCTTCTGTTGGACCGTTGTCTGGCTGAATCCAGTTCCGTTTCAACCAGTTTATTGTTCTGTGACCAAGAATGGCGTTGATGGTGTCCTAACACTTCCATGTCTTTCCAACAGCCCCACTTCAGTTGATGTGATCTTTTATTATTCTGTATTCTTGTTTCAGTTTTTAAAAATCTTTTTCATGGAGCCATTTGGGCAACCGCTGGATCCTTGGCTTGGAACCTTCTCGTTATTGAAAGCGTGACGATTCTGAGACGGACCAATCAATGGTCCGCAGTATTGCTAGCTCCACCCATAGGTCCCAAGGCGGCCTGGCTTGTACCTCGCCAGGGGTGCTAACAAAATACGGCACAGATTTCGTTGCCCCGACTGGGCAAGCTACAGGTCCCATGGTAATGGAAAACTGAAAAAACGTGGAACCACCTGTGCCATGCAGCTCAGTGGAAAAGGCCTAATAGGCTACTGGGAGGTGGCTTTGATGCTATAACTAATAACACTAAGAGCTGATTGTAATATTGTCCTTTGAGCAAGTCAAAAAAAAAAGTTATTTTACATACGGTAAAATTATATTATTAAATAAAAAAATGTCCGAGGTTGGAAAAAGATATCATTACAGTATAATGAAGAAACAACAGTACACAGAGGCCAATTTTATGTAAAGGCCAGCTGAACATTTGATAATCAGAAGGAAATAATAAGCTGTACTTTCGGGAATATTTCAGATAGATCTTTACTGTAAATGTTACTTTGCCATTTAATGTGTAGATTAACAATTTATATTTTCATGACAAAGTAATTTGAAAGCTTTATTGGCGTTAATACGAAACCAACTAACCAGCTTTGAGTTCAGTGTCAATAGATCACAATTTTCATCACAACCTCGGAACTTACGAGTAATACGAAACACAAAACTGGAAAATATGTCCATCATAGCCAGTACATGAAAGACAGCAGTGCAAGCCAATGATTTATAAAGGCTGATAGAATCACTTTATTACCCAATTCTTCTAAAACATACATAACCTAAATATTCAGTAGCGGGCAGGACTATGCATTAGAGAGTTTCCATGTGTTTTGTTCTGGCCGTGAGCCTTTACTTACTTACTTATCTATCAAATACAATAGAGTTGAAGAATTGATAGATCCTGTCGTCTTTCATTGAGCAGAGTCGTGACACTCCGGTTTCTTCTTCTTAAGATTTCTAAGGAATATTTCTAGAAGAGAAATACCAACTTCGTGGCCTCAGTTACAACTCGATGCTATGCAAAAAGTGTAGCTGGAAAGTAGGGATGGAGAAAAATATTGATTCTTCCACAAACCCCAATTCTCTCTCTCTGGCGATTCTTGCTACCTCCCTAATCGGTATTTTATCTGAATTTTGCGGGAAGTAAAATAAAGAGTTAACTCCGCCCGCTCGGGCATACACTGTAGTGGATAAGCACCCCCGCTCTACTGGCGGATGTCTCCTGCTTCTCCCCCTCTACACCATCGCTATCTAAAGTCCAGAACAACTTTTAGTTTCACAAAATGAAAGGGAAAATGGAGCTAGAAAAGAACTGGTCACAGAAGGTAGCAAATCTATATTTGATCTGAATTTAGCAGGTCTGAATATAAAGAGTCAACTCTGCCGACCCGTATGTTGTGGAGAATTACAAGTGCGCTTCTACTCATAAAGCATGGCAGATCTCCGGAGGTTAGACGGAGCACCTTCGCTATCTAAAGTCCGGAGCAACCTGCTTGTTCACAAAATAAAAGGGAAAATTAAGTTAGAAATTAACTTTGTCACAAAAAGATGAAGAATTATTTTAACACCAAGACAGACGATGTCATAGTTGAAAGCAGATTACGCTAAAGAGCCTCTGGTAGTAACAATCACTGGATCCAACTTCCAGCAGTTGAGAGAAGACAACATAGATCTCCAAGTTAATCACCTATTTCATCTGTAAAGACCCTAGTCTGTACAGCGTGGTTGAAAATACGTGTATTTGTTGTATGTTGTATACTTCAGAGGCTATGTATTTTGTTTACTTTAAAGTTGAAATTTAAAGTTAACGTTTAAATAAGTTTATTTACTGAATGCTTGTTTTGAAAGTGCTGCTTTCAAAAACATTAAACTCGATACAAGTATTTCATATGTGATGTCGGAGTCATGTTCTAATATATTGGGACAAATTATACTTTGAAGTATTTTATCCATTGTGTGCCCTGTTCAAGATCTAATAACATGATGGCTGATGACTTATTATTCTGGTAAACGCACTGTATTAATGTTTTGAGACACATTTGATCACTTTATGTTGGCTACAGTGCATTCAGTACCCCGCATATTGCCTGCATATTGTTGCTATGGAAAATTGTCTTTATTGTTTATCTATAAAATTATTGTTCCATTTTTTTTCAACTGTTTTCCATGGTCCGACAGAAAGGTAAGAAAAATCGAGAAATATCGTGATATCGAATGGTGAGTACAGAATGGCAATACATATGGAATCGGCACGCCGAGTATGGTGATAGTAGCCTATGGCGAAAAAGCTGCGGATTCCGGTCCCAAATGGAAAGTTTGAGTGGTCAATTCATTGATTTCATCCACGGTTCAACTTTGCTCCAACAATGATCTGATGAAGCTTCTGAGAGAGTGGAACCAGTTTAGCTCTTGCGTCATATTAATCCAAAGACAAGGCTTTGGGTTGATTCCTGAACAGGTATAATTTCACACAAGTTGGAAGCAAAGCATGATGATATGCAAATCATTGAATTGATGACTGGAGCAAGGGCAGTGAGATGACAAAGCTGGTCATTTTGAATTCTCTGTGCCTTCATGTCAAGCAGGGGTGTTCCCTATACTGCCAAATATGAGTGATATGAGTAATGGTTGAACATTATCAACTACCCTCTGGCAAGCTGTCGTTTTCAAAAATCTGTGAGTATGATCGGAGTGGTGGCGATTGTATTATAAAGACATGCATTTACTGGCTGATAAGTTACACCTCTCTTATTTGTCTATATAAGAGTGGACAATTCAGTAGTCCAGACACCTGAGACTACTATACTGTTTTCCCGGACTACCGAACACTGGCATTGCAAAGAGCGGGGGGACAAGCAACAAATACTTTTCTCTCATTGGGGTCAAATACTTTCCTGGATTTTTGAGGACTTTTGAGTTTACTATCAATTAATTAATTAAAAACAGTGGTTGGAAAAGAAAAGGTAGACAAAAGGATTTAGTTGATGTGATTTTTATAGTCCAAGCCAAGGATAAATCTTCATTAACTTAAATAACGTGCTATCATTGTCTCCCTCTCTCTCTCCATCCCTCCTTCTCTATCAATGCATGTCATCACTGATATCTGGCCTACCAAAAATTGTATTACCATTTTGGCCAGATTTGATATTCTACCCGAGCTAAAACAAAACTCAATGTGATTTATCTTTGAACTGTAGCGTCCGTTTTCCTGTACAACCAAGCTATGGTTACATGGTTATATACATCTCTTTGTGAATACAATGTACATAATGTTTTATTGTGTTATTGCCTTGTATATGGAGTAATTGTTTTCCTTGAGTATTTTGACGTGGTACTGCTGATCCTGACAACCCCTTTTTCCCCACGGGGAGGAATAAAGCGTCTATCTATCTATTACAAATGAATGCTGGTGCCTTTTGGCCATACCGTGCCATGTACTTGCTGGTCTTCCTCCAGGAGAAGCCCGTGATGGAGCGAGGGTGGGCTAGGTAGATGAAGGAGAAGGCCATCTCTCCCTGGGCACTTCTGCTGGGCTCCGGTGGAGTGAAGAGCCTGGAGACCCACGACTGCCATTTGCTGGTGTTGTACCACACTTTGATCAGGCAGTCGTCCTGCAGGGAGTACAGGAGCAACCTCAAAAGGATAGGAATAACTGGGGAAGGCTTGGGCACATTTAAATCTCTCGTGGGAATAACCTAAATGACGAGTCAAAGGTCATCCTCAAAGGGTTTAGTTCAAATAAATGGGACATTTTTTAAAGGCATTCTAGTATACCCTGATATATTTGTTTGTTGGATTCGGAAAAACCAGACATACCATCGTTGAATGCAGACTAAAGCGGCAGCGCTGCTATCACATCGTGACGAGGGCCTTGACATGTCAGTCGTCAATGCCTTTCGTTCTTTTTTGACGAGTTTCATAGTTTGCTTTTACGAATGAATGTTATGAGGGTGGTGGTGTGCATTTTTTTTTTTAAAGAATGTATGCTTAAAAATGATGACCGAAAAAACATATAAAGGTTCAGTTTCTATTTTATAGTCCGTTAGCCTATTTTTTTTGTGTGTGTGCTATACACACAGACACAGTAGTAAATGAAAATTTCCCAATGCCGTTGGCCTGCACCATTCTGGCTTAAATGAGAATTAGGATTTTCTGGCTTAGAACTGAGATCGCAATTTTGATCACGGTTTTTAAATATGGCAATTTTGTTCGGAAAATATATTTGCATCTGCATTTTGCATAAGAAGTAAACAGAAATATCACAAAAATGTGTTCTAAAACATTGGAAAGTGTGTAATCAGCCAACCTAGGTAGATAAATGGGATGTTAACTCAGTTTTTGATAACAAAGTATCCTAAAACAGCTGCTTGACTCAAGCTATGAACAATAAGCTAACTGTAAAAATGGCTTCTATTCTCTAACGTAAACATGGGAATGCAACATTCAAAATGGGATTGCATAGCATTTGTGGAGGGTGCGAAGTATTGATGGGGGCCATGTCCTTAGCCATGTGATAAGCGATAGATAGCCTGTGTAATCTCTCTGTGCCAACAAGAGCTTGATGGATATGGGTATGCATTGAACAGTGTATCCGTAGTGGAGACCTTTGAAGCTGTGAGAGGGCGGGGGCTTACTATGCAGTGGGTTTCTCTGCCAACATGCACTCATCGTACTGCACGTAATGGTGGTAAAAAATATTTTGTGTTGCCCTGTGATGCCGCCACTACAGTCAAACGCTGCCCGCGTACAATATGTTGTTGATCCATGTCATCCTCTTTGAACCCGAAAAAGTTCCAAACAACGGATGATGCACCTTTGTTTGGGACCAAATGATTGTTGGAGTTGGGCAAATGTGTCCCCCCTTCACGGTTACGAGCAGGATTCGGTCGACTCATGTTGTTCTGTTATTTCCATGGATATTGTGGTCTAGCGCATATCCATTATCTCAGGGACAAACACCATTACTGCCATCATAACAGCCAACCTACCTGCCCAGCGGTGGCAAAGAATTCCCCATCAGGAGAGAACTTCATGAGACTGATGGGTGAGGCAGTTCTGAGGAAACAAAAAAAACAAATGGAAAACAATTTTCATGAGCGCTTCAAATAATAAAAAAATAAGTATGATGATTTGAAGAAGTGCGTGTAGAAGTTAGGGCTGAAATAGTTTCTCAACTTAATAGTTCCTCAAATTTAATTTTGATACCGGAGTACTCTAATACAGTATATCATTCCTGGTAGAATGTTTCATCTTTTTTAAAACTTTGGTGGCTTTTTATGGTCCTGACACTCGGTTCCTAACAAGCTGTGTATTCGTGCGGTGTTTAGTTGACAGCGACTGGCATAATGCTACCAGCAGGGCCTACCGGCGCTCCCATCTGACACCGGCTAGCGTGCTAGATAGTCGGCTAACAACACCGTTAACAACATCGGCTAACAACACTGCATCCATCCATCCATTTTCCGCCGCTTATCTGGGTCTGGGTCGCGGTGGCAGCAGGCTCAAAAGAG
>OMOX01168772.1:0-10188 GCA_900312595.1 Guentherus altivela | reverse complement strand
CCTTCTATCTGCCCGCCGTTCAGTTTGTCCTCCAGTTTCTCTGCATCGGGCTCCTGATAAGGCAGACACCAGATCAAACGCTGACAAGACACAGAGGGTGCCACTGCACTGATTGTTCAACAGTTCCCCAAAGAGCCTCACAAAAACCACCGCCCACAGTTCACACACATTTTCATCAATGGATTTCCATAATTTTTCAATAACCTTTTACCCAATTCATACGACAAACACTAATTTTTCAATAACCTTTTACCCAATTCATACGACAAACACCGTATGTAGGAATCTCTCTCCCTCCCTCCCCCGTTCTCTCTTACACATGTACCTTCAAAATAATGTTACAAAACACTGGTATTCTTTTATTCTATACATGATAAGGGTCACCAAAGAATCTCCAAACCTTTTCCATAATTTTTTACCCAGTTTCCTTGACTTTTTCCAGCATAATGAATAAGTAGCCTTTTCAGAGGAGGACAAATCTAAATATCTGTGGTGGGCCTGTCCTTTTTGTTAGCCCTAAATAATTACAATAATTTAGTGTTGCAGGTAAACCAATCCACGACCATTCAGGACAGACACATTTTTTTGGGAAGTCCCCAAGGCTTTGCAGCACTACTTCGTAGACCAGGGTGATGATAAGGTATCGATGGGCTTTCAGGATATGAATGTTTTCCACTCTTCTTTTCCACATCCTATCATGTTGTTAATAATACTAATAATTGAGACTTTATTGATCCCTGTGGGGAAATTGTCCTCTGCATTTGACCCATCCTAATGACTTAAGAGCAGTGGGGCGGCCACTGTGTGGTGCTGGGGAGCAGTTAGGGGTTCAGGGATCAAACCAGTGATCTTCCGACTGCCTGACAACCATTCTAACCTCCTGAGACATTGCTGCCTCAGTTGTAAACTTGAAATGTTTGTGGGGTTTAGAACATTAACGTGGATACAACTTTTAAAATAACAAATACCCATGATACATTTATTATACATTTGCAAAATGTTCAAAACTGGGACTTGTAAATGTAAGTGGCAGCTAACATGATCACTAACCTAAATTTCAAGATTTCCAAAACCTTCTAGATATTTGATCATGTTACAAAACATGTCCAGGTCTGGACAACAGAAATTCAAATTTCATAACTCTCCACGGATTTTCATGACCGTGGGAACCCCATCTACTGCCAGTCTAGATTTATCAGCGGTGTTTTGGCCTGGCTCAAGGCCTGCCTGGTACGTACAGTTTTGAGGATGTTGAAGCGGTCGTTGACCAGCTGTTCTGTGTACTTCCTGTAGGCGGCGTCCTGAGGCATAGTCTGAATGGACGCCAGGATTTTACTGTAGAGAATTCTCAGACGCTGAGAATGGATGGGATAGAGCGACGTTAGAAAGGCTCTCACCACATATTCCAGAAAGATCTCAATTTAAAAAGAAAAATAAGTGTTACTTTATTGATCCCCGTGGGGAAATTGTCCTCTGCATTTGACCCATTCTATTTATTTTCTTGGGAGCAGTGGGGCAGCCACCGTGCGGCACCCAGGGAGCAGTTAGGGGTTCAGTGTCTTGCTAAAGGATACCTCGACGTGATAGTCTGGAACCAAACCAGTGATCTTCAGACTGCCAGACGGCTGCCCTACCTGCTCATCCACTGCTGCCCCCACATCAGAGCGTCAGTCTGAACTACGTGTCGTTAAATGATAACTTTGAGTTTTGTCAGGACCTGGGCCCAATTTTTCTATCTTCTGGCATCATGCCGATCTGTTAAGAGCATCATTTTGAAAATCGATCCAGTTTTGAGAATCCTTGACTTAAAGTGGAAGATTTGATGGACGTCTCACTAAAGAATGAGCGTCTTGCTGTTAAAAAGAGCCCGTTTGACTACATAACTGGATCTTATCATAGTGTCCAATGCCCCATGTGGAATAGGCACAGCCGAGGAATTCTCCACTAGATAAGTCAACGTTTCTCAACACTGGATCAAGTTTCATAATTATGCGCTTTATCGATTGGCATGATGCCAGAAGATAGAAAAATAGGGCCCACATTTTTTAAAACAAGTTTTTTAGTTATCCTTTAAACACCTAACGGATAAAGACAGTGTCTACTCTAAAGGCTTCTGCAAATCGAAGATCTTTTCATGCCTGAATGAAATTCAACACTTACAAAATAAATACAAAAGAACTAGTGAAATAAAAAGTGAATAGTACTCTAAAATTAATATAGGTCTGTGTGTCCCAGTTGATTTCTCAGTACAAATATTGTGGTGGTGTTTTTTTACAATCACTGCATTATGAAAAGGTATGCTAACTGCGCCAAGACTTATGTTCACTGCAAGACCTCAAGAAATGTATTCAACACTTTAAAGACTAGCTTAAACCATATCTGAGACCGTACATTTAGAGCAATCTTCAATCTAAGACATTTCAAGACCTTTTAAAGACCGGTGGATACCCTGTGAGTGGATTTCTACTAACCTCATGAGGATTCTTGGACACAGCCAGACCCACCAGACCGGTGGTCTACAGGTAGAGGGGAGAAACAGTTAATCGAACAAGGTAAGCTGGTTCAACTCGAGTGCAGAAGGTACAGACAGTCAGCTTTTGGGCTTAAAGGATGACTCAGGGTCTTTTGAAAAGGTACATTTAAACAACAGGAGAGAAAGAGTAAGTGAATCGAAAGGTTCTCATCAAAATGATGACTTCTTTCCAGCAAGTCAGGTATATATCTGTCTACAGTATATGTCCATCTACACTATAGTATCCATTCATCTATCACAGTAGTTATTTGTTCATCTATCTACAGTAGCTATCTGTCAATCCATCTATCTACAGTAGCTATGTTCATCTATTTACAGTATCCATCTACAGTATGTATCTACAGTAGCTATCTGTCCATCCATCTATACAGTAGATATCTGTACTCATCTATCTACAGTCGCTATGTTCATCTATTTCAGTATCTCCATTCACACGTCTATCTACAATAGCTATCTGTCCGTCTATCGAGCTGTAAATATAGATATATCTACCTATCAATAGTATCTCCATTTAACTAGTGTCTAATAACACGATCATGTTTACATACTATTATGACAGTACCCTCCAACAAACGGAAGTGATATCAATCACCGCGGCTACTAAACGCGTGACAAATATCCAGTTCATATCCATGTAATAATGACCATCCAGATTATCGTGAAATCTATCTCCAAGAACAGCTGTCATTTGAGCACTGCTCTGTGGAAACATGCTGTACAACAGTTCTAGGCATGCTGTTGGATGCACAATAATGACGGTATTTATAACAAACGGCGTAATGCTATGTTTGCACGTATAAAACAAACACAATGAACATGACCTCCACTCCTACCTTCTTCAGCAGACCAGCCATTTTGAGACTTCCGGCGACTGAAAATGACGCCATCGCCTACTCCTACTTTGGAAAAGCTCGAATGATTTTTTTACGGTATTTGTAGGAAATATGGAAACATGATTTATTAGGGAAATTACGTCCATGAATCCAAAATTTCAGAAGACTGAACCTTATTTTCAAGTGCTCATATCAATATTAATCATTGATTGGGCCTCACGTAATGTGACGTACTAACAATAAGAAATGCATGTCTGCACTTCTGTCACTTTTTTTTTAAAGTTAAAATAAAATGAATGTTAATTGGTTGTATCATAATGTTCATAATGTCTCAAAAGACATGCATGTTAGCGGTTAATACTCCTGTCACTGCCCATGACCAAGGCACTGCCTTCAGAACTGGAGCTGGTCCCCGGGCGCCGCTTGGTGGCTGCTCCCTGCTCCTAAGTAGTTAGGATGGGTCAAATGCAGAAGAATAATTTCCCCAAGGGTAATAAAGTGTAACTTAAACTTAATACAAGTTATATGTTTGTTAAATCTAATGATTTACAGGTTTTTTTTTTAATTCAGCGATGTACAACATATCGACAAAATATAAAAAAATATGGTTTTCTTTCCATCTCTGAAAGAACTCACAATCATAGAAAATTATGCAACCAATATCAAGTGGCACGGTGGCTCAGTGGTTAGCACTGTTTCCGCACAGTAAGAAGATCCTGACTGGAAACCCGACTGGAGTCTTTCTGTGTGGAGTTTGCATGTTGTTCCCCTGTTCACGTGGTTTTCCTCCGGGCGTCCCGGATTCCCCCACATCAAAAGTCATGCATGTTAAATTAATATTCCTGCCACTAAGTGGCACTTCGTGCCCTCACCAAGGCACTGGCCTGAGAACCAGAGTTGGTCCCCGGGCGCAGTACGATGGCTGAGTTGTTTGGATGGATCAAAAATGCAGAGGAATAATTTCTCCACTGGGATTAATAAACTAACTTAAACTTACTTTAAGTACTGTTGAGAATAAAATGCAATGATATCCAAGCAACATATTAAAAAATGTTGATTATCTGATCGATTTCTTATTCAGTTTCAATACACCAACACAAAACACTGAAATACGAGGGTATAATAACACAAGGAAGGTATAGCGAGAGAAAAAATGAATAAATCTATGAATGCAAAACCTTTATCTTAACTTTTAACTGTACTGTGCGGATAGTACATTATTAATTAATATTTGTATTTATTATTATTATTTATTTTTTATAATTATAATTGCAATTAGATGTAAATGAAAAATTAAATTCTGCAAAAAATCCTCATAATTATGTTTTTTATATTTTTATTCATTCATCAATTATATATTATATATAAATTGGGACGATCCACAGCAGGCTGTATCAGGCCTTAAATAGATCGTTGCATAGCAACACGTACATTGAAAGGAGTGTAATCAGATGACAACATTGTCAGGTGTGCAGGGATCCGCCTTTTTAAGTACCTCCGCTGTATTACTCCCGTTTCAGCGTGTTACGTCTCATCCGTACGATGTACATATTCATTCTCATCCTCCTGTTGGGCAGTGGGAACCTGCGTGGTAAGGAGTCTCTGGTGACAGGTGACTTGAAGTTTCCGAATGCCCGTATTTGGAAATGGCTAACGAGGCACATAATCATTATTTTCATTATTTGTTTCTGTGCACAGTTGCGTCTCTGCAGAAAACGACCCGAAATCTACCTTCACACACACCCGCTTGGAGCAACACGTCAAGTATTTCTACCGGTATGAAATTATAAATGAAATTAATAATGAACCACCTATGCACCATGCATGTCTATACTTATTTAGCAGTAGTGGAAATAGACTAATCATTTACTTGAGTAAAAGATCTGTCCTGATAGAATAGTACCCTAATAAAAGTAAAATCCTCCCAGCAATATTTAACTCATGTCAAAGTATAAACAGTATTTTGAATGAAAGTAGACCTGATTGTGTCAAAAGTACTCATTCTATATGATGTTCTTGTCTATCAATGGAATGTTTAGTCCTCCACTGACCTCTGCTGGTTTTGTTAAAGTGGTTAGTGGTCCAGTTATGATGCATTTACATGTTTTACCTCAGTAACTAGTTACTGCTGGTTTCCAATAAATGGAGTTGAGTAAAAGCAGGATTTTGTTTTTTTCATTAAAATGTAGTGGAGTATAAATATGCAGTGCAAATACTCAAGTACAACACAAAGACAACACAACACAAATTTGTACTTGAGTCAAAGAACAGAATTACTTTCCAGCCCTGCATATTTAATTTTGATCAAGTTTTTTGGGGATCACGTGATAATGCACTAATTAATTAATGCTCAGATAAATAGGGTGGGTTTGCCAGTCGTGAGAACCATTCACGACTTCTACTGAACTATCTGAATATCTTCTACTGAATTATCGCCAGAACAAAGCAGTGCTGTCTTTCAACAAATGTTAGCCCACCACCATGGTATTAGATTCTCGGCTGGTTGGGCGTCCTACGGACACAATTGGTTGTGTTCGGGGAGGAAGCAGGGGATTTCTCCCACGTCACTGCACAAGCGACTCCCTACAGGTCAGTCGGGGCACCTGCAGAGGTAGATTGAACGGAGAAAGATAGGATGTGCCTCCGCAGGCAATATGCTCCCTCCAAAGTCCAATGATGTACGATGAAAAGCGGCCTCGATACATGTGCCTTGGAGGAAGTACATGGTGTTGTCCCTCCCCAGGCCGCGGTAGGGGTCAGCAGCGATGGAGCCTGCCAAAGGCAGAATTGGGAAAACAACTAGAATTAAAGGGAATTGGTAATGATGAAATTGGGAGAAAAGGTGGAAATAAGAAAATAAGTTGCAAATTGAAAATGTTGGAGTTACGTTTTTTTCTCAAAGTTTTAACTTTAATTTTCTATTTGCAAATGTCAAACTTCCCTTCTTTCAAATATTAATTGAGATGGAGTGAACCAAAGGCATCCTTTAAACGCATCAGAAGAACCAAATGCGACCTTTCCCAACGGCCTTGGAAGTTATGGTATTTATGTTTTATGTTCCCTACAAAGGAAGATTTTCTAACAGTCTTGTTACATACACCATATTTATGTACTCTCATTGTGTTTACATATTCACGATCAAGTTTATTTGTCCATGAACAGCAACAAAGGCAACGGAACACTGAGATGCTTAATCTGTGAGCTTCTTTCAAAGTAAACTTACGAGCAAACGACAAACAAGTGCAACAGTCACGAAAAACTACTGAAGCAGAGTACAAAGTGCCAATAGTCAATAGTCCTGGTTTAGTCATCTTATGGCTTGCAGGTAGAAACTCTCTGAACAGATTGGTCCGAGGCCGGACTATTCGGTACCTTTTGAAATACAGGAGTGGAGAGCTCAGTTTGTGACCAGGGTCCTTGATAATTCTAAGGGCTTTCTTCAGACACGTCCTGGAGTAGATCCTGTGCCCTGTATAGCTGGTAGCTCACTCCCTATCTTCAGTCTTCATTACCCTAGGTAGAGCCATGCACTTTATATACTACAATGATGGTATCACAATATATACTCCTTACTGCCTATGTCTCCTTATTTCTTACACTTCTATCCCTCTATTAAACATGTCTTACTGTTTTATTGTGAATATTTTGTTCTGTCTTTCCTATTTGTGTAAACGTAAACTGTGCACATTTTTTATTTTCTATTGCTAGTTTCACTGGTTGCACTTTGTTACTATTTCAATTGTTTTTTTTTGTTGAGGGGCTCTCAATCCAAGCATTCCGAAGTTTGGCCGAAGTTTGTTGCTGAACATTAGCAAATAAACTTGAACTTGTGTCGACACCTGCACAAAGAAAATGTCCTTGACGAATAAAAGTGATTCTAAAGTGTTGACACGTAACATTCTGAATCCATGTGCATTTTGGTCGCAGTCTCCCGTATTAATGCGAGAGCTTGTGTTTTTATTTGATCGGTGAGTTGCGAGGCTCGATTCTCGATTTTTAAAAACTCTTAACGTGATTCCCCCATCAATGTCGCATCATTACGTGTGTAAAGTCAAACTCGAAACGTCTGGCTATTTAAAATTGCGAAAAATGATAGGAGTAATTGGTCAAAATTGGTGGTTAACGGTATTCCTGCCTGAAACCCAGAGTTGTCAGGGAAGCGGAGCTTTATCCCAGATGAGGAGATGGCGGTGAGAGTTGTTGGGGGTCTGGAAGCATGGGCCCACTCCTGGCCCTGGCAGGTGTCCCTCCGTTTCGCCACCATGCCATTCTGTGGAGGTGCCATCATCGGTCCCTGGTGGGTGGTGACAGCCACACACTGCTTCAAACGGTGAGAGATGCTTGGTGGATTGTGTGGCACCATTGCTACAGAGGGGAGAGTGAGAAATATTTCATGTTTTTTTTCTTTTCTAACGCATTCTTAATAACTGGTGTTCCTCAGACACAGGGGTGGAAGAAGTACACAAATCCTTTAATTGAGCAAAAGTAGAACCGTCTTGATATATTAGTACTCTTGTAAAAGTTTGCCCTGAAATATTAAATTTAAGTAAAAGTAAACAAGCATTTGAGAATGAATGTCCTGTCAGTGGTTGGTGGTCCAGTTATGATACATTGACCTCTAAAGGTTCTGTTAGCATGGCAGCATTGAACTATGAAATCATTTCCATTAACTTAACACACGTTTTATCTTCAAAGTAACTCATAACTACAGGATTCAGATGAATGTAGTGAAGCAATAGTATAACGTGTCCCAAAATGGAAATACTCAAACTACAAGTACCTCAATTTTGTACACAAGTGTACTACTTGAGAAAAAGTATTTACTTTCTCTACATTTGTGTAGACATATCAGAAAGAATATTGGCAATGTCGAAAGTTAATGGAAATGCCATTTGAAGTATAAAGTTCCCAAAGATTGAAATAGTAAATTAAACCTCAGCTTTGTACTTAAGTGTATTACGACTTAGGGGGGCAACATGAAGGAGAAAGACACATGTCGATTGAGTAAACTCTCTAAGGCTAGCTCGGTCATTGGACTGCCCATGGACACACTTGAGACAGTGCTGGAAGTAAGGATGAGGGATAAACTTACCTCCATCATGAACAATGTTACCCACCCTCTGTATGATGATCCGTTGAAGCTAAGAAGTGTCGTTAGCAATAGGTTTATGTGTACCAAGGAATGGTTCAAGCATTTCTTTGTACCCTCGGCCATTAGACATTTTAATTCATCCCTCTGATCCGGCCGGCGCCTCAGCCAGTTAGAAGACTGGCACTAATATTCAACTGTGGCTTGTGTATATACTCTATATGGCACCTTCTGCATCCATTACATCACAAGCATACATACTTTGCACACTTATCCTTATAACACACTTGCACACGTTAATAACACACTTGCACAACTAAGCTATACTGCACTCATACTTTGTACAACTAAGCTATGGTACATATCTTTGAATACAATGAATATAACTTTTGTTTTTTCTTGAATTGTATATTAGAAAATTTTTCCTTTGAGTATTTTCAGTTATTTTGTACTGTGGTACTGCTGAGCCTGACAACCCAATTTCCCCACGGGGATGAATAAAGCATCTGTCTACTTGAGTAAAGATACTTATTTCCTTTCCATCCCTGTTCAGATACAACAAAGTAGCTTTTTGGACTGTGTTTGCTGGAAAACATGATCTGGAGAACTCACACGAACCCGGGCAACAGGTTGGACGCGCGCACCCTCACAAATGATTTCAAAAAGCTCAAAGCGGCATCCTGTTAAGCATGTGGGATTGCGTGCTTCCATTCCGCAGTTGGTGGGGGTCTCCGAGATCTTCACCCACCCACGGTACAACGTCAGGACCAAGGAGAATGATGTAGCTCTCCTGAAGCTCCAGGAACCACTGGTCTTCAGCCAGTACATCCGCTCCATAGAGATCTGGAACAGGCCCCTGGAACCGTACCGGAAATGCACCATCACTGGCTGGGGGTCCACCAGAGAGAGTAGGGAAGAAGTGGAAACGGGGTGTCCACGGGGCATTAAAATGTCTTAAATTCCCAACCTCGCATTTACCATTACACCGTTACACTACCAGGGTTAGGGGTTCTATTACCTGTGTAGCTCAATGGGTAGAGCAAGGCACTAACACTGCCAGGGGTAATGGTTTCTTTTCCTAATATTTAGTATTGTATGTGCTTATGGTACAGTAAGCTACTTTGGATCATCTTTTAAATCACTTCTGAAAACTTGCCTCTATAGAAAGGCATTTTTATCCTTTTATTGGTTTATCAACCCTTTATTGTTTCTCATAGTATTTTATCATTGCCTTTTTTTGTTTTGTTTCATTGCCAAGTACTTTGTAACTTATTTTGAAAGGTGCGATATAAACAAAGTTTATCATTATTAAATTACATCTCAATGTAGTGCCTTAAAAAGCATTGAAAGGGCTTGAATATAGTATTCACAGGTCATTAGAAAAAAGTCCAAACAGCAAAATTCAAACTTATGCTTTGATCCATGGCATTCATAAAAAGACAGTCATAAGTTTCATCATCAAAATGTAAGGCATTAAAAAGGCAACCCCCCCCCTTTAGTTTCTTAGTATTTTTGTTGTAGAAGGTATGAGCAGGTGAATCGGTTCTCATGTCATGCTTTGCCGGGGTTCATAACTAACTGATTCAAACATTCTCTGTCCCAGGTGGCCCCCGGGTTCACAGACTCCAGGAGGCCAATGTGTCCTGCCTGCCGTCAAAGACCTGCAACCAGATGTACAGAGGGAGGATCCGCCCCCGCCGCCGCCGTGGCGGGGCGGCCGCAGGGGGGGGGGG
>OMOX01168022.1:3302-14114 GCA_900312595.1 Guentherus altivela | reverse complement strand
TAAATTCAAAGGAATAATTTCCCCAAGGGGATTAAAAAAGGTCCACTTAAACCTAAGACCGGCCGATAAACGCTTCACGCGCAACCCCGCCTGCGATGAGCAAAGAGTTCCTCAGCCGGATGCCTTCCTTGACGCTGTTCAGACGTAGCGACTGACAAGGTGGCGAGCCATTCTGTGAGGAGAACGTTGCGAATGAACTGAACTATCCCTAGTTCTTCAGCTGGTAAGAACATTCCTTTTTAATGTTTTCATCTCATGTGGAGGACACGGAATACAATCGTCCTAAGTCATTGAAAGCCATCTTGGCTCGCAGCCTTAAAGCTCCAGAGCTTCAACGCGATCCAATGGACTTATTTTTAGTTAAAGTTAAAGTTGACTTGAACAAGGGACTTGAACAAGGGACTGAGTTATTTTAGTGTCCTTAATATTCATTGCCCTTTGTCTTCAATGTTTGAAGTGTACACGTTTTTTTTTATTTCCAAACTTGTTAATTGAAGTTGATGTGGTGGTTCATTTAGTTCTATTTTTCGCCATTTGGTCTTTTGGTATGCTTTCACTCAGAAAGTTGAAGAGTAGTTGAAATCTATAATTCAACAGTGTCAAAATGAAAGTCCAGGTAAATAGTTTAATTGGCAATGCAAAAAAAAAAAAACAGCTTTAACAACAATTTAGTTACTATATTATAATTGCAATATTTCATTATAATTAGTATAATTAAAAGATTTCCCAATCACCCTAGATTTAAAAGTATAACCCAACTAGTCATAATATTATAATACCTACACCTTCCACAATAAACCATATTGAACTAAAGAAACTTTGAGGTTAAACAATACTTAATATTTTGCTGGGTAAAGTAGTATAATACCTCTATTGTCTGTACTATTATGTATGTATGTTGCTTCTTGTTTTCTGTTTTTTTTTCTCACTAACAACAGAGAACTTTATCTTTTAAATTCATATTTTGCTTCAGTGTCGTTCTTCTGCACCACATATCTGTTGAACACCAATTTCTAAATTCTCTAGACGAATTCTAGTGTTTTCTGATCACCTAGTCCAAAGTGTGGATTGCTATATTTCTGTCTAGCATGTACGAGACACTTGTTACACTTGCATTCAACTCTATTGTGATACCTGGTTGATTCAGTAGTTACTGTTTGGATTCTGGGAAGACAAAATACTAAGACCTTAAGGGAGAAAGATGCAGCTCTGCTAGAGACTCAGCTAAAACAGAGGTGGAAAGTAACTAAGTACCTTTATTCAAATTCTGTACTGAAGTACAAATTTGCGATATTTCTACTTGAGTATTTCCATTTTAGGGAACTTTATATTTTTACGCTAATACATTTTTCAAAAATATTGTACTTTTTACTCCACTAAATTATCTGAATCCTGCAATTGCTAGTTGATTTGCTGACAAAATGTGATAAACTGTAGAAAATGCTCTCTCAACGTCCAAGCTTGACCATTTTGAGGAGAGGCAATCAGAGCCAGGTTGAGTGGATGGCAGGATAACATTTCAATGTTCCAGACCCATTTAACACAACATTTCATGTATCAAAGACTGGACGCTCTCAAGCATCAATAGACAAGACCATTATAAAGAATGTTTACTTTTTCCTTTTATGCTTCAGTCTATGCATTCATGAATGTTTTCATGCTATTACAAGTGAAATATTGAATAGAGGACTTTTATATTTTTTTTCTATCAGGGTAGTTCTACTTTTACTTAAGTAAAAGATTTGTCTACTTTTTCCACCACTGTAAACAATGTCTGGAAAGAAAAATCAGGGTTTGTTTTTTTACACCTATGCACTATTTTTTTTATCTTCTGGCATCATACAAATCGATTAAGAGCATCATTCTTCCAGTCGAGCCAGTATTGAGTAAGTTTGACCTTCAGAGCTGAGCGCTCACTTGGCTGTCGTTCATTCCGTCGGAGCCACCGCGATGCTCAAATAACGCTCAGTCACACACTTGAGACATGTCTGTCTATTAATTTGCATATCCAACCCAATGCAACTTGAAATCTTACCATTATGAAAAGCAATATCGTAAATATACCCCAAGTCTCTTTCTGCGTAATTGCGAGAGTTACAGTCGGGCTAGGAGAAAGGAGTTGGAGGAAGTTTGTGTGCTGTCGGATTATAGCCTCGTGTTATTTGCTAAAGACTCACACTTTGTTGAGATGTGTCTGAAAATACAATGAAAAGACATTACTTGTACAGTTGCAAACATTTTGCCTTTGCAATTCCCGAATGCACAATCCCTAACCACCTTTTCTTTTCCCAAATAACGCTAGGCGATAGTCCGACAAACAGCTTTTCTCCAACCCCAACTGTTGCAATTCTCATAATTGTAACAGAATGAGACTTGGGGTGTATTTATGATCTAGCATTTTTTTAATGCTCATATCTCAAGTTTCTTTGAGTTGCATACACCGAACAATAAAGACCGACATATCTCGCTTAAGTGTGAGCGTCTCAGTGTTAAAAAGAGCCTGTATGACTCGACGTTATTTTGAGTGTCGTTCCTCCAAAGAATGGAATGGCAACCAGGAGAGTGCTCAGCCCCAAAAGTGAAACTTACTCAATACTGTCTCGATTGTCAAAATTATACTCTTGAATTGATTGGTATGTTGCCAGAAGGGGGGATGGCAGTAACTCAGGAGGTTCGAGCGCTTGTCTGGCAGTCTGAAGAGCACCGGTTCAATCCCCGGCTCCTCCTGGTATCATGTCAAAGTGTCCTTGAGTAAGACACTGAACCCCTAACTGCTCCCCAGGAGCTGCGCCGTGGCTTCCCACTGTTCCTAAGAATTTAGGATGGGTCAAAATGCAGAGGACAATTTCCCTATGGGGATCAGTAAGGTTCCAATTCTTGTTAAGATAGAAAAATAGAGTCCTGGTCAAAAAAACAAAAGATTGAAATTTCCTTCAAGTGCTAGGGCGTACTTTTGTACTTATGCGCCATACAAATAAGGTATTACACATCACCCTCAGGGGTGACTTTATGGGTCATGTGAGAGAGCAGTCTTCTAAGTTGTTTTTCACAGTCCTGGACAAATCACACAAGGATTGTTGTAATGGGCGGACTTGCTTGGTTCCAACTGCAGTTAATGTCCAACAGGCGTACAAACATGCATAACAGATTAACAAGCCCACTAATCCTTCCACTAACAATGGTCATATAATGTACTACTCAGTATATTTGCCAATAAATAATAATGAAATAATAATTGGAACATTATTGATCCCCATGAGGAATTATGCTCTGCATTTTGACCTATCCTAATTACTTAGGAGCAGTGGGCACCAACTCAGCAGTTAGGTGTTCAGTGTCTTGCTCATGGACACTTTGAAACAATACCAGGAGGAGCCGGGGATTGAACCGGTGGTCTTCAGACTACCAGACAAGTGCTCTAACCTTCTCAGCCACTTCCACCCCTGCTCAAAATGGGTTAGCAAGGCAGGGGGATCGGAATAAATATTCCTTTGCGCTGAATAACCTTTTTTAAATTTCTTAGGCAAATATTTTCATGTGCATTTCTGGACGATTATTTGTGTCAGCTGGCATTGCTATCTTAATGTAGAAATCAAATTCTAAACGTGTACAAAGGTATCTTTGGGATTTTAGCAAGGTTTATACTATTCAGAGTATTCCGGCACAGCGTTGACGTCTTTAAAAGTTGATGTCATACCCACACTGCGACTTTCAAATTCACCCGCCTACTAACCACCAGCACCTGGTTTCCCAATCAGCACACCTGTTTCCACTCTCACACCATTACCCTCACTATATTAGCCCCGCAGCTCCCATTTCATGGTTACACAGTACTAAACAACTTCTACGGCTCGACTCAGACTTGTCACTCGGTCCTGTCCCAACTCTCTCATTCATTCCCTGTTCTGGGCTCCTCTGATCCTATTTTGTGTACCGAACTGTATATTGGATTTTCAAACTTTGTTTTCTCCAAATTAACTTGTAACTTTGCCATTTTTATTAAAATAACTTTTACCAGCACATTTATTCTGTGTCATGATGGACCCAAAGTTACAGTTAAATTCCTTTTAGGTAATTTTTCACTCCTTATTAAATGAATGACTTCTATTTAATTGTTTACTGATAAAGAAGTTAGATTTTGTAACAAAGAGCAAATCTAATTAATATACAGACAGACCATTAAACCAGCAGGCTAGCACCTGTGAAATTAAACTGGGACTGTTAAATTTTAGATCTCTGAACAATATGGACTCTCATTTCTTTACTGTAAATGTTGGGTGTCTAAAATTACAGATTCATGCACTTGTAATATGTTTCTTTGTTTGTTTATTGGCCTTTGACTATCGCCTATCTTCTGTTTGTACATCATCATCATCAACAAAATGATCACTGACCATCGTCTTGGTATTTTATGTTTATGTGAGACATGGCTTAAGTCAGATGAGTATTTAGCCTTAAACGAAGCTGCACCTCCAGCTTATAGAAATACACACCTACCCCGAGCGGTAGGCCATGGTGGCGGTGTTGCAACCATTTACTTTATGAGCAACTGACCATCTCCCAAAAACCTAAATACGACTTTGACTCCTTTGAAGTGATGGTTCTCAGTGTGGCTGGAAAACCTCACCAGTGTTGTACTTTAGCTACTGTCTATAGGCCGCCAGGACCGTACTCGACCTCCCTCCAGGAATTTGCTGATTTTATGTCTCAAATTGCCCTATCATCTGATAAAATGTTTATTGTTGGTGACTTTAACATTCACATGGAAAAGTCAAATGACCCTCTTACATAAGCCTTTGTCTCTATACTTGAATCGATTGGTTTCATTCAGAGTGTCTCAGGACAAACTCGTAGGTACGAGCATACTCTAAACCTAGTGCTTAGTTCTGACCTAACTATTAATAATGTCACTACCACCGCATAGGGAGACGCCATCTCCGATCACTATCTTGTAACTTTTGCGTTACAAATGCACGGCGATTGCTTTGCTTCGTCTCCGTAAGGTATGCAGCATGTTAAGAAACCTATTCTTTTTTCAGATTTTGTTGACAGCCTCCCTGATATCGCTACAGCCACCATGGAAGTGACAGATTCATCCCAAATAGACCACATTACAGCAACCTTTCGTACTATTCTCTGAAACACGCTAGATGCTGTTGCCCCATACAAAAAGAAGAAAACAACTACTAGGAAACTCGTCCCATGGTATACAGAACACACTCGCTCCCTTAAGCAGCACGAGGATCAGAAGGTAGATGCGTCGGAGCGGCCTTGAAGTGTTCCGCATTGCCTGGAAAGATGGAGACAAGCCCTTAACGCAGCTAGATCCAATTATCTCTTCACGCTAATCAAAGCAAACAAAAACAACCAAAGATTCGTCTTTGACACTGTATGGAAGCTTACACGGAACCAGGGGGAAACCGACTATCGACTTCCTCCTAACCTTAATAGTAAAGACTTGATGTACTTCTTTGACAGTAAGATTGAAATAAAATTGAAAAAGAAAAGACTGAAAAGAAACTCCAAAATTCCAATGCGACGACTATAAACCTCGCTACTATACATTCACTCACTGATACTACTAGAACGCTGGAACAGTTCAACTACTTCACCTCAACTGACTCAGAAGCAGTCACAACTCTAGTCTCAATGACAAAACCGTCAACATGTATGCCCGAGCCAGTTCCATCAAAGCTTTTTAAAGAACTACTCACAATAGTGGAATAACCCTTACTTAAGATCATCAACTCATCTCTCACCCTCGGACATGTGCCAGAGCCTTTCAAACTAGCGGTAATCAAGCCCTTAATTAAGAAACCTACCTTAGACCCATGCAAACTGTCAAATTATCGCCCAATATTGAACCTGTCATTCATCTCAAAACTTCAAGAAAAAGTTGTTGCCAAACAACTGCGCTCCTTCCTACACCATAATGATTTCTGAGAAATGTTCCAAGAGAGAACAGAGACCACCCTAATCAAAGTCAAAATGACTTATTAATGGCATCAGACAAAGGTCATGTATCACTATTCATATTACTAAACCTCAGCAGAGCTTTCAATACTATATACCAGTGGTCCCCAACAACAGGCTGCTAACCGGTGCCGGGTCACAGAACATTTGCTCTCGGGCCGCGAGGAAATTATATGATTTGGCCAAAAAGCTGAATAATAACGATATAGGCTATTTGTGAGAGGAAAATATATGCTGTGTGTGGCCCCCAACCCTCCCTCCTCCCCTCAGCTGTTCCGCAAGAATATAAGCCAGGTCTATACACCAGTTTGGAACACTCACTGCTACGCAGGTGACACCCACCTATACATATTCGCTAAACCAGGTGAGCCCAACCATTGATCTCAAATAAATGACTCAGGTTTAATGTCTCGGGGGCATTAAAGTCTATATGATAAATAATTTCCTTCTTCTCAACCCAGACAAAACAGAGGCCCTGATCCTTGGTCCCAAGATACTATCAGCAGAATAAGCTTTGCACACCATGCAAAAGTGTGCCAAACACCACTGTAAGGAATCTTGGTGTTATATTTGACTCGCTAGATTCACACATTAGTAATGTCACTAGAACAGCATTCTATCATCGATGAAACATTTCCAAGATAAGGAACATGTTCTCAGTTGCAGAAGGAAGAGAAACTAGTCCATGCCTTCATATCCTCTAGATCAGATTACTGCAATGCACTTTTGGCTGGCTGCAGTGAGGTCTCTGAACAGACTTCCATTGGTTTAAAATGCAGCAGCTCGAATTCTAACAAGAAAAATAAATTTGACTATATTACACCAGTTATACTATCTCTACACTGGCTACCTGTTAAATTTTGGGTTGATTATAAACTAGTCCTATTCACTAATAAGGCCTTGAATAACCTAGCATCTAGGTATTTGAATGACCTTATTGTCCCTTATAACCCCATTCAACCTCAGATCACAAGGTGCGAGCCTCCTTTTAATACCCAAAATTACATAAAATACTTCTGGTGGCAGGGCTTTCTCCTACAGAGCGCCGACGCAATGGAATAATCTCCGAGAAAATGTTAGGGCCGCAGACACAGTATCAACTTTTAACACTAGACTAAAAATGTTCTTATTTGGTCAGACCTATAATTAATTAGCAGTTCAGGCTGTTATAGTTCGTTCTGCCGGGGCACCCATCTGGGCAGCTCATCAGATGCACACCTGTATTCTCTTCTAATGACTGTTACCAGCTGTTTGTCCCAAAGGTCCGTACTGAATTAAGCAAAAGGACCTACAGGTATTCTGCTCCCTTTCGGGTTTTCGGGAGCTGTCTCTGCTTTGCTAACCTCAACCTGATATTTTTAGCATACTATTCTCATGTTGCTGTATGTACACTCATACCCATTATGGAATCGTTTGATGTTGTTTTGTGTCTGAAACATATGTCTGATGCCACTTTCTTGGCCAGGAGATTTTAATCTCAATGAGACTTACCTTCTTAAATAAAGGTTAAATCAATAAATAATGATCATCATCATCATCATCACCACCATCATAATAATGACTGTAATTTGATGGAATCAGCAAGAGGGTGAAGTAATTCTGACTCTTAGGTTTTGCAAACAACTTGGCAGCGCTCACCAGTTCCGCTATGATCGGTAGGAATATGATGATTGTGGCGGTGTTGCTGGCAAACTCGGTAAAGCAGGCCACAAAGGCCGTAATGATCATGGCGGCTGCAGCAGGGGGAACCTGGGCTAGGGGCTGGAGGTAGCCCCCGATCAAAACGGCGAGTCCTGACTCCTGCAGAACACACAATCAGATCCAAGGTCACATGACCAGTAACAGATTCAAACACAATGACAAAAAACAGAATAGAGGTTTCCTTATAGTATAACGATATGCATAGTCACCACCTAATTCACAACAATTTCAAGGCTTGTTCTTGCAAAAGAATTCACGGTACTCTTGGGGAACAGATTTTCAACAGATACTTTGAAGATCTACGATATGAACGGCACCCTTTCAGCACTGTTAAAAGGAAAACTCAAGTTTTCTTCGCTAGATAATAGAGTTTACTCAGGTTGAACTTACTTTGATTCCTGAGTTAACTGTAAGGAAGTCTGGGATCGGAATAAATTCGACTGTGAAATGACAAATTTGACAAGCTAACACATTGGCAAATGATTAGATGTCTGCGTTTAAAAGAGAAAGTGGCTGATAATTAGAGCAATCGGTGGGGTATTTTTGAGAATAATTTGAATATTCTCAACATGTCTTTTGTTTACATTCTGTGAAGTCAAATCACAACAAGGTAGAAGGAGAGCCACCTGCTGGTCTTTTGGCTGTTACATTAGATTCATGACATACACACTGAGGTGACAAAACAATAGGGCAACCAGGTTAATATTGCATTGCAATCCCGTGGTTGAAAATTGTGGTTGAGCAATTCATCACAAGCCTCCTTTCGCATAACTCACCAATGAGCTGTTTTGACCCCTAGCCACCATTTGCTGGATATCCTTTGGGTGGTGGATCATTACAAAAACACACAGGACACTACTGAGCTTGAAAACCCCCAGTGGTGTTGCAGTTCTTGGCGCACTCAAACCCACATGCCTGGCACCTACGATCATACCTCATTCAATGGCTCTTAACTTTTTTTCCCTGCCCAAGGGGTTGCAAAGCAATAGTAAGAAGGTATCCCCAATGTTTTGTTCCCATTAAAGAACTTTTCATGAAAAGAGCAAATACCAACATGACCATTTTGTGAAATTAGCATCACAAGACATAACGTAACATATAACCCAACATAACATAGCAACATGAGGTGGGACATTTGCTCAAGTCACAAGTAACCCTGACAAATGATTGGTTACAAATCTTGCCGAGCCATGGTTTACCTCACACCCTTTGGCCATAGCGAATCCTCCACCAAGCAACAGGATTATATTCCATGGAACACACTCCTGAGCCTTCTTCCATGATAAGAGTGGAACATATGGAGCATTTGACGCTGAGGAAAAATGTTTTCACGTCCATCATTTGCATGATTATTCTCTCTGAGATCAAAGTGGTATTGTTAAAAAAAAAATAATAATTTAAGGCAGCTTGCTTCAGTTTTACTCAACTTTTACCATAGTTAGTTCACGGGTTTTACAGTGTGGAGAACACAAATGCTGTAATTAAATGGCATAGTTCATTGTTAGCAGATATGATCGAACAAGAGGGTGGTCACATAAGTCCACATTTACAGTAAGCCACCTGTTTTCGCTGTTGTGATTTTGGGAGCAGAAACGGTTAGCATTAGCAATGCTAATGCAAGTCATCAGGACTTAAAAGCTATCAAGCTTCTGAAAAACCTGGTGTAGCCTCGTAGCTAAATGTAGCTTACCTGTGTTTGGGTTGCATTCTGGGTAAGTGGAAAAAGCCCTCCATTAAGTAGCTAATATTGAATGTGTTTAAGCATCGAAGGTAGATATGCATGTTTAATGAAACGCTATTTCAGTGCTAGAAATGATTCTGCCATGCTTGAAAATGTTGAAGTTAAGCAAAATAGACTGATGCTACAGATCAAATAGTTTTGATCGTTCCCTTTCCCACGCTAGCCCAAAGACCAGATGTCAAGATCAAAATGAATTCTTTTAAATTCTTTTAAACCCCTTTTAATGTTGTTGAATAGTGAGTGGGACATTTGCTTTGAAAGAGAATTTTGAATAAAAATGTCTCAATATTGACATATTTAGGTATTCTGAGTTAGTTTTCATTCCTGCATATATAGGAGCATTTATCCCACATTTTCTTGTTGCACAAAGCAAAAAACAGCGACTTTCATATTCAATCTAACAGAAATTAAATTTCAGTTCATGTCAGGAACCTTCTGAATAAGTTCTGAATGTGTAAAGTGATTTGTTTATTTTTATTATCACTACCATGTTATGTAAACTGGTTTGTTTGGGCAGCTGGAGACAGTTCTTCCTCTTCCCTCCCTCACTCAGTCACACACATGGCAAGCAACCCCAAGTGCGGCAACATTTTTTTGAGGGATTAATATAATCACAAATACAGAGGGCTACAGTCTCACCTCGCAATTCGGTCGTCCTCAGACTCACTAATCTGCAATAACTAACATTCCTCAGCTTATCTTCGGCATTTTGCAAAGGCTACAATATAAGTTCTACCCAGCAGAGGCAGATACATTTGGGTGAATAGGGATGAACACAAACACAATTCTGCCTATGACACCGTTCCCTACTACAGGAAGATTTTGACTGGAAATCATTTCTAGAGCAGAACAACCCAAAAGGTCAATTTAATTGGCACATCTATTATTGAGTCACGTAGCACAAAGTGCATTCAAGTATTTGGGTGGAATGTTTCAGTCGTATCTAGGCTAGGTAATTGGTTGGAGCCCCGTATCAGGCTAAATATTTTTTTTTTTCAATAGTGAAACATTCAGTATGGCAACTACATAGGTTGTTCACAAACATTCAAACAGGATTGTGATCAAAATCTACATCTGATCCTTCAGTGGTTGTTATTTCCTCCGTCCCTTTTTGTTCTTGTAGCCTGTAAGCATTTGTGACCCTACCTTATGCTAACTTGTCTTAAACAAAGGAGAGAGGATTGACACTACGATAAACCTGCGACTTGCTTTGCCCAACATTTACGCAGCACCATACAAAGATATGGGTAATGGTGTGCTTGGGGCTCACGCAAAAGTGAAAACTGTTACCCAGAAAAACAGAGATCAAACGGCGTCGACGCAGTGTCGGCTGTCAGCAGTGGATAAACGTCTGTGGACTACATCATTCCTAGCTGAACCCCATGAATATAACTAAA